>VDFB02323354.1:0-147389 GCA_007258455.2 Sequoia sempervirens | reverse complement strand
GAGTACATTTTTTGACACTACAATACCTATGAAGAAGCACTTGCTAATTTGGACAAGGTGCTACAGAGATGTCAAGATCACCACTGTCCCTTAGTCATGAGAAATACTTCATGATGATGACTGAGGGAGTAGTCTTGGGATACTTTTTGTCCCATAAGGGAATCCAAGTAGACCCAAATAAAATAGAGGTAATATTGAAACCTTGCTTATGCCTCAAAAATAGAAGGATGTCAAAAACTTCCTTGGCCATGCTGGCTATTATAGAAGATTTATACAAGATTTTAGTAAGATTGCGAAACAATTATTTGTTCTATTATCTAAAGATGTAGAGTTTTATTAGACACCTACTTGCCAACATTCATTTGAAGCTCTAAAGGCACCACTAACAAAGACCCCAGTATTAAGAGGACCAAATTGGACACCGCCTTTTCATATCCACACTAAATGCTTCTAACTTTGCAATTGGAGTTGTGTTAGGACAAAAACAAGAGAATATAGAGTATTCCATATACTATATCAATAAGAACCTTCAAGGGACAAAGCTCAACTACATAGTTACTGAAAAAGAGATGTTAGAATTAGTCCATGCAATCAAAAAATTCAAACACTACATCACATGGTATTCTGTATTCATCCATATGGACCATACAATAATCAGGGATTTGATGAACAAACCAGTAATTGGGGGTAGACTAGTGAGATGGTTGTTGCTAATTTAGGAGTTTGATGTAACCATAGTAGACAAACTAGGAAAAACAAATGTGATAACAAACTTTCTCTCTAGATTTCCAACAAAGACAACATAAGATATTGTTGATGATTCATTTCTAGATTAGCACTTATTTTCCCTATCTCTACATACATCTTGGTATGCATACATAGCCAATTATCTAGTTGCAGGGAAAACACCACCACATCTCTCACTAGGGGAGAAAAAGCAGTTAGTTCATAAAAGTTTTCCTTATTCATGGGTAGTTGGATATTTGTTTTATACAATGCCTAATAACATAATGAGAAGGTGCATTAGAGAAGATGAAGTTTGATGAGGTAAAAATAACCTCATAAATTTAATAAGTCAAATTCCCTTCCTTATTCCTCCTAGTCACTTTTACCTTACCAATTAATTATCTTTAGGATTAGTAATTGCTTGCTTTTTGTGAAAAAATGTATAATATTTATTTCCTAAAATTGATTGAAATAAGCTGACCAGCGCTAACATAATGGTATAGTTTTGAGTATTGTACAGGTTATTATACTCAGTCAATGATTATGCTCAGCCAAGTGGATTTAAAGCAGACTTCAATACAATTGAAGACAAGCACTGAAAGTATAGGCGTCATAATTTTAGGAAGTGCATGATGGATTGAGTTTTTAAAGTTTTATGTTATTTTCTATTCAAAGACTTTATGGCTCACTCCAAGCCTCTTTAATGGTTTATGTTATGGACCTAAGTCCATTTTTTAGTTGAATTCTGTTGAAGACTTTTTTAGTGGTGATCTTCACTATCTGAATTATAGGATTTTGTTACTAGTTTTTGTATAAATATGTAACCATCAGAAGCAATGATACTAGATATTGTTATGTTGTCATAATGTGTTCTTAAGCTATGTTTTTTTGAGCTATATTTTTATATGAATAAAATAATCTTTTCCCATCTCATTCTGAGTTATTAGTATTGTGCAATGGAATTACTTTTGATGGATTAATTTTGAAGATACAAAGTTTATGTGATTTGAGTTAGCGTAGAAGCACTCGAGAGCTGGCCACTCAAGGGACTATAGAATAGAAAGATAAGTATTTTATTTTCAATTCTATCATTTTTATTATGTATATGATAAGTGCGAGTAAATGTTATTTATGTGTTTTGAGCTCTATTAAGTTAGTCCTACAGGTTGTAGTTTGAGTTTATAGTCTTTAGTTCTGTTATTTGAAGTTCTGAAACATCCACTCTGGTTGTTAGTTGTAGGTTGTTGAGTTTGTTTTCTATTAATAGTTGAATGTTAGTTAAAAGTTGTTTTTATTTTGACTTACACTTTTATTGCAAGTACTTCTTTTCAAGTAATTTGCATGCTTTCTAGCTTAATCATTTATTCTCTCTAGTTTAAACATTTTATGCTTTCTAGTTTAGTCATTTTATGCTTTATAGATGAATAGCTTCTTGCTTTCTAGTTTAGACAATTTTATGCTTTTTAGTTTAGCAGCCTCTTTAGTTTAAGTTCTATTTTCAACTGTCCCAAACATTTAGAAAATTTGAGAGAGATAGTCAAGATATTTCTTATTGCATATAGCCTCTGAACACTACCCGATTGATACATTTGATGCATTTTTCAACTAAAGAGATAGGACCTAATGATAGCCTATCACTTTTTGGCATCGTTTCCAGGGAACTTCCTTTTCTAGTGTTAGTAGGAAATCAATTGAATATCTCTTTTAGGAACAAAAATAGTTGTCTGGTTTCTTTTTCTACATGGTTAGGAAACGAGGCCCTCATGAAAGATTCATACCAAACCCCCCCCAATCGACATACCAACCACAAGTAGGGAGGAAGAAGTCTCAGCTGAAGAACTCAGGGAAGAATTGATTGAGAAGGATCAACCTGAGACCTTTCTGCATACCCTAGAAAGTCACCCAGTAAGACAACCATTTGTAGAGATTATCCCTTTGCATACCCCAGAGCCTCAACCATCAGAGCAAACTTTTGAAGAGGAGCATATTCCTTTCAACGTCATGGGTGACGATAGAAATGAGGCTAACCCAACATCAGGAGCACACACATTTACTTATCCTATTGCTATCGATGTAGATGATGAGACACCTATGAAAAATATTTCACCAGCCTTCTTTCCAACCTTCAAGGGTTTATTTTCTGAATACCCTGATCATTTTCTATTTGATTTTAAAGTCTTGTGTAAGACATGACTACAAGAATGATGACCAGAAACTAAATCTCTTTCCCTCCACCCTGAAAGACACAACAATGCATTGGTTCATGGGGTTAGCTTTAGGGTCAATAAAATATTGGTATGACATGGAGTCTTCCTTTCTGGATAAATATCAGAGTTACTATAGAGTTAGCGACAGGAAAGGAGAATTGTTTAAACTAAGGAAAAATGAAGATGAGAGCCTGGAAGATTATTTGGATAGGTTCATCTTCTTGTCTAAATGATGTGGCAGAGAAGCCATAAGTTTGGAGATTTTGAAGACCATATTTCTTAGGCTTGATGAAGATGCTAGGAAGAGTCTAGATTTAATGGGAAAAGGAGATGTATCCCAGCTTACACTCGAGGAAATTTGTGAGTTATGCCGAAACTTCTCTCGTACTCGAGGAGGTATTCAGAAGTCTACTCTTTTTAGAGGTTCCAATGAAATACGTAAATTGTGCGAGGAGCTAGCAAATCTCAAAACTGAAATTCTCGTTCAACACAACACCACACTAGATGGACTACAAGCTAAAACACGTAACCCTGAGACCTTATCCATCAATTGTCCTAGGTGTAGAAATAAACATCTATTAAGAGAATGTCCCTTGGACAAAGTTGATTTTTTCCAAGTTTGTGAGAAAGTTCATGCTACTGATCAATGTGAGATCCTTAATGCAATTAAAAATTCCAAAAAGAGGACAACTCAGGTTGAAGAGGAGATCAATTTTGTAAATCAAAGACCTGGAGGGAATTTCTCTTATGGTCAGAATATAAATCCCACCCGAAAACCCCCAAATAGTTGGAATAATAATCAATGGGTAACACCTTGGCCTCCGAAACCACTTAACTAGGGAACTTACCCTTAGGGACCACCTGAATGGGAAAATCAGTCTTGGGGAAACCCCTAATGGCCAAATAAGGCTCAACAATGGTGGTATCCTCAGAATCCCTCTCCTTAATGGAATCAACCTCAAAACCAATTTTATACTAGACCAAGAAGGATGCCTAATCAACAACAAAATATTTTACCACCTCCTCAGAATCCTCAAAAAAATGAGTAGGTTAATTAACCATAACTTCTGACACAACCTGTTCCTAATCCAAAGAACAATCGTCAGAATACTCCAGTGTATTCCATGGAACATGACAATGTTATTGGACTTAATGCTATCCATTGTGGAAATTTGTAGTTAAGGTCAGGAAAAACGCTCCCACATCCTACTATTGTTGAGATCCTAAATGAGCCTATTATGGAATTTTCTGAGGTGGCTAAGACAACTTCCACATCTTTAGAGCAAAACCCAACAACTACTCAAGACAAGACCCTCATGCCATCTCCAGTTGGAGCTTCCGACTTACCTTAGGAGGAGGGAGGTCAGTCTCCAACTAATCTTTTAAAGGATTCCACTCCTAAAGAGAAAAATCAAGTGCCTTTTCTGGAGCGTCTAAAACCAACCACTTTGAAAAATTCTTTGGAAATGCCCTTATCTATCGAAACTGTGTTGATACAAGAAATTAAATAGTTACAAATTGAGGTCCCTTTGCTACAAGCAATTAAGGAGATTCCTGAATTAAACCAACTGATCAAACATTTATGTATCAAAACTCCAAGAAGGAAACCAAAATGGATAAATACTATCCACATTAATGGCTATCTAGTTGGCTTTTTGGTTGGAAAGACCACAACTCCAAAATATGATGATCCAAGTAGTCCACTTATAATTGTAACAATCAATGAGGTAGCAATACCTAACACACTTGTGGACTTGGGAGAAGCCATTAATGTGATGACTATTGATGTAATGAAAAAGTTGGGACTCATTGATTTATGTCCCACAACTACAATGTTGGAAATGGAAAACCAATCCATATCCATTCCCAAAGGTGTCATTGAAAATATTTTTGTTAAGGTTGATGGTTGGGAATATCCTGTAGACTTCTAGGTAATCCAATCCCTTACATCGAAGGATAGTTATCCGATAATCCTAGGAAGACCTTGGCTGGCTACAGTTGCAACTAAGATTTACTACAGGGAGGGAGGAATGACCATTTCACATGGTTCCAATAGTAAAAATTTATACTTACATCCCCCTACTAAACTAATTGAACATAACAAAGTTTGGGTTAATGAACTAGATGGTTCTAGTACACAAGAGAATATAGTCTCACTTGCTATGGTAGTCATTAAACAACATGGTGAAGAATTGGAAGATGAATTGGAAAATAATATGGAAAATATTACCATAAATTCAAGTGATGAAGAGATGTTTGACGTAGAAGAGATCTAGGGAAACCAATCAATGTTGATCATACTAAAATTGATTATACCAGTTTCATAGGGTTACCTTTCCCCCTGGCTAATATTGTTCCAAAAATGGATCATTTCTTTGAAGATATTGCCAAAATCCATAGAAATTTACCACATAGTTATCCACTCAATACCTTAACTAGGGAAGTTTACACCGTCACCTCCAATCACCCAAGAACCAAAGCTATCATGTTACTACCAAGAAAAACATTGAATATCAACAACTAGTTGACATAGTTAGAAGAGCACAAATTATTTGATATTTTGATAAATAGATGTAAATTTTTTGCTTGGGACTATACAAACATGAGAGGAATCCACCCAAGTGTTTGTACCCATCACATCTATATAGAGTATGTTCGACCTGTTCATCAACCACAACGAAGATTAAAACCTATCTTGAAAGACATCGTTAAAACTGAAATTGAGAAACTTTTGCAAGTTGGATTCATCTATCTCATTTCTGATAGCAAATGGGTTTCGCCTATGGTAGTTGTTCCAAAGAAAAATGAGAAGTGGAGAGTGTGCATTGACTATAGGGAATTAAAAAAAGCTACACATAGAGATTACTTTCCCCTACCATTTGTAGACCAGGTTTTGGATAATTTGGCTGGGAGAAAGTATTTCTCATTTCTAGATGGATTCAGTGGATATAACCAAATACAGGTAGCAACATAAGACCAGGACAAAAAAACCTTTACTTACCCATGGGGAACATTTTCTTATTGGATTCTTCCTTTTGGTCTATGTAATGCTCTTGCAACATTTCAGAGAGCTATCCTGGCGATATTTGCTGAGTTAGTGAATGACTGTGTTGAAGTTTACATGGATGACTTTATTGTGTATGGGTCAAATTTTGATGAAGCCCTCCAAAATTTAGAAAAATTATTGAAGCGATGTGAGGATCATAGTTTGTCCCTAAGCCATGAAAAATACCTAATAATGGTAGAGCAAGGAATAGTGCTAGGACATCATATTTTAGTAGAAGGAATAAAAGTTGATCTTAAGAAAATTGAAGTGATACAACAACTTGTGACTCCAAAGACCCAAACTGATGTTAGAAGATTCTTAGGGCATGTTGGATACTATCGTAGGTTTATAGAAAACTCAGGTGGCCCTCTATGCATAAAGATGTCAAGAAATATGTCCACCGTTGTGATGAATGTCAAAGGGTAGGGAGATCTATTGGATCCAATGAAATGCCTTTGCAACCTCAGGTAGTCCTTGAACCATTTGAAAAATGGGGATTGGATTTATCGGTCCTATAGACCCTCCTTCACAAGGAACAGAGTTTATTTTGGTTTGTACCAAGTATCTAACTAAATGGGTAGAAGTTTAAGCTCTATGAGTTGCTAGGGAAGAACAAGTAGCCGATTTCCTATACAATGAATTTTTTCTTAGATTTGGAGCCCCTAGGACAATTGTCACAGATCAAGGACCCCAGTTTATGTCTAAAGTTCTCATGGCCTTCACTAATCATTTCCAAGTAAGCCATAAGAAGTTGTCACCCTATCATCCACAAGCAAATGGTTAGGTGGAAGTCACTAATAGGGAGCTAGAGAACTTTCTAACAAAAATAGTTTCATCAGGAAGGAAAGATTAGGCTAGGAAACTACAAGAAGCCGTTTGGGGTTATAACACAACTTGGAAATCAACCACCGGTTTTAGTCCATACGAGTTAGTTTTTGGAAATAAACCTCTCTTACCCATTAATTTTGAACTCCAAACTCTCAGAATAGCAATGGAGTTAGGTTTAGATCTTAAATGAGCCCAAGTTGAAAGAGTCTTACAACTTAGTGAGTTGGATGAACTCCGTTTAGATGTTTTCCACCAAACTGAGTTAGTGCAACAACAATGAAAGGTCTAGCATGACACACATATAAAGGAAAGAGAGTTCCATAATGGGGATTGGGCGCTATTATTCGATTCCTGATACAAGGATCACAGAGGGAAACTAAGGACTCATTGGCTAGGTCCTTGTGAAATTTTGGAGGTATTTCAAAATGGAGCAGTGCAACTCAAACCCATTGATGGTGACACTCAAACACTTTTGGTCAATGGACATCGGTTACACATCTACCATAAGCCAGTTAATAGAGAGGAATTTACAAAGATGGTAGAAATGCAAGGAGAAGTTCAATGCATTGACTTTACTACAACAAAGCCAATGTAATGTTTAGATTAATACCTTCCCATCTAAAAAAAAATGCATGTGTATGAATTTACGTTTTTAGAGCATTTATTTTCATCTTTTCATCTTTTGGACTTGGCTAAATTTTGGTTCCATTTTACAAGATTTCATCAAACACAAATTCTGGTGCATCTTCTAGCGATGCTTCAGAAGTTGTTGGTTCGGTTGCTGCGATGCTCTGGAACTTGTTGGCTCTATTGTTGTGCTCTATAAATTTCATGTCTGACTCATGCTATTCCTTATTTTTATTCCTACAGGCTAGCACATTTTTTAACGACATTCTAGAAAGTCTAAGTCCAAAGTTCTTTTCTTTCTTTCAGTGTCATCTTTCAACAATGCTCTGAAAATTTTCTTGCTGCATTCTAGTTGCCTCTTTCAATGATGCTCCAGAATTTTTCTATTTCTTCCTTTCGGCGATGCTCCAAAAATTTTTGTTGCTGCTTCTGGCTACATCTTTCGCCGATGCTCCGAAATTTTTTGGTTGCTGCTCTGGTCGCATCTTTTGACGATGCTCTAAAAATTTGATTTTTATATTTCGGGGGCATCTTTTAGCAATGCTACAAAATTTTTCCCTCACTTTTTCACTCTAGGTGCATCTCTCAACATGCTCTAGAACTTTTCATCCTTCAACCCAGCCTAATCTTCCAGTGATGCTCTAGACTTTTGTAAATTCTTTTTCTTTTTGAATGCTTTGATTTTTCCAGTATCATACACATGCCCATTAATTAAATTTTTTCACCACCTTGGAATCCACACCCTAAATTACCATACCGTATCCTTTCATAAAATTATAATTATTATGACTACTTTTTTGTCATAGTAATTCCACCATTAATTAGCTATCCCATCCGCATCATCATAAATTCATAGTCACCCTCGCCAAATCATATAATTATATTGTTACATTAGCAAAGGTAAGTGATGTTCAAATTGATGACAAGACGTAAGTGTAGACACCTAAAAATGACCTAGGCCCGCAAGCTTCATTTTTACCACTTTCGTCCTAGCATAATTAAGACATTTAATTATGTCCTTGGTCCACATTCGACTATTGATTAAATAATTCATAATTATTTAATTAATTCCTGTCCTTTTATTCTTCATGATTATTAAATAAATAAATTCTATTTATTTATTAAATACGTCGCTAATTCTCTATAGTCTCCCTATAATTAAATAAATTTCTAAATTTGTTTAATTATCCTTATTCATTAATTCTTCCTGATTATTAAATAAATGAATTACATTTATTTATTTAATATGTCACTAATTGTCTTAATTAAATAAATTGATTAATTTATTTAATTAATTAGTCTTATCTGCTAAATTAAATAATTAAATTTAATTATTTAATTGCCAAATTGATATTCCTCTCATTTTAAATAAATTAAATTATTTAAAATGTCATCACAATCTTAACTGATAGTTCACTTTGGTAAATAATTGGAAAATCAATTATTTATTATTTCGCAAAATCCATAATTTGAATTAACTCAATTCAAAATGGAAACTAATCTTCTAAAAATCAAGTAATCGAGCAGATTATTGATTTTCCAAATCTGATCTTCAGTCCAAATCTTATCTTCTTGATTTTTGAATCTCACAAATCAGGCAGTCTTTATCTTCTTGATTTTTCGAAAATCTTTATTTTTCTAATCAATTATCTCATTTATTCTCCACCGTCAATCCAATTATCTGAGATATTATCTTGACCATTTGATTAATGAATTTTCCCTAACCCTAATTAGGGATTATCAAATTTAATCTGGACCTCTCATTCTAGGTCTTTCTTAGAATTCGATCTCACCCGTCCATTCAAAATGATATTTTCTATAAAATGTCATTTTCCTCTCACTTTTCGATTATGCACAGACACATTACATTTTTAGGCATTTGCACACTTAGACTTCATAGCAATTTCAACACTTATTATCTTTATTTGATCAAGTCTTAACATTGTTTAGGCATAGACATTGGCAATCATAGTCATAGGCATAGGCATTTAGACATTGCATAAATCCTTCAAAGCTTGGTGTAGGACTTAGACATTTGCAGATTGCTCGTACTACGGATCTGAGGGCAAAGCTTTATCCAACAAGTAAGAAGGTACTATGGAGTTAATCATGGAAGTTTCGAGAAACATGTATAACTGTTCTATCATTTGATTTCCTTTGTACTCGATAGGACTTTGGGTTTTTGTCTTTTACAGTGATTGATCTAATCTAAATCCAGAAATTTACCCTCAGTTACATTGGTGAACCTGACATATTTGGACAAATAAAAACCCATTTTTGGAGTTGGTTTCTTTTTGTTGTAGGTTTTGTTTGCTTTTTGTTGCAGGTTTGGCATCATTGTGGACAAAGCCCTAGTTTCCAAAGACATGACCATAACTTTCAAACGGCTACGTATTTTCTCACAAAATTTTGTTTGCAGCTTGAGGACATCATGCACTTTCATTCCAAAAATCAGATTTTTTAGATCTGTTTTTCATTTTTTATAATTTTTTTTCTGTTTTTCATAAAAAATTAATTTTGAGAGCAAATAATCGAATTTTTCAGATATGTTTACATTTCTGGAAAGCTCTTTAAATTTTAGCATGGGTCTATTCTTTATATTTTAAATTTGGATTCACGATTATTAGTCAAAAAATAGATCTTTTAAAATCTGGGTTTAAAAAAGATTTTCTTATATCTCACTCACGGTTGAAGATCTAATCACAAATTTTTTTTTGCGGATTTGGGATGACATTAGACGACTCCAATAAAAAAATTAGAATTTTTAGAGCTGTTTTGTATTTTTTATAATTTTTTAATGATTTTTCATAAAAAATTAATTTCAGGTGCAAAACAGCAAATGCGGTTGGGGAAACCTACGTGGAATCTAGCAAATATTGTCTTGGCCTAACCATAGGATTGTACTTGTCTCATGTGTGCTTGCTTACAGTCAAAATATCGTGCTTGCAAGTGTTTTCTGGATACTGAAACAAACCAAAAAATGGTCAAACATCTAGAAACAACCAAGTCAAACATTGGACCTTTTCTGACCCATTTCACAACATGAACATGCAATATTCCATGAACATGCCATCTTCATCACAAATTTTTTTTGAGTCATTAATAAAAAGAGACCAGAATGGACGAGTATATGCAAAAGACTTAGAAGCTGCAGCGCAAAATCCTGATATAGTCGCCTTTGTAGAAAAATCAATCTTATGTGAGCCTCAAAGGTATCTAGCCATGCTTTTGGACCAAGGGGATAAGTTACCACAAGGATTTGACATAAATACTTTTCCACCTCCATCTGTCTACCCTCACAATCAACAGTCACTTAACACCATCCATGACATTAGTCTCCAACGAACATCCATTACTCACCCTTATCCTAACTTTGACAAGGGAAGCCAAATATCAAATAGTCCATTCCAAGTCTCCACGTCATATGCTAGTCCTTCACCTATCAATCTTGTCAACGTCTGCATGCCCTATCAACCATCTATCAACTCATGTCAAGTCCCCACATCATACCATATCGATCCAGTCCAAGTCTCCACGTCCTATTTTAGTCAACCTTAGGTCGAAGTCCCCATGTCACATCCTATGCCGTCACATCCTAATCTAGTCCAAGACTCCATGTCATATCCGGTCCAAGTCTCCACATCATACCCTTGTCCTTCACATACTAGTCCAATGCAAGTACACATGTCATAGCCTAGTCCTTCACATACTAGTCCAGTCCAAGTCCCCACGTCCTATCCTAGTCTGTCATTTATTAATCCTTTTCAAGTCACCCCCTCACAAGCCACATCTAGTCATGAAAATTCTATCATTACTCAAAGTCAAATCCCATTTAATAAAGTTGAGGATACATGTCAAAATGAAAGCCCAAAGCATGACATTATAACGTCACCTTCATGTCAAGAACAAGGTAGTCCATCCCATGACCCTATTTCTGATTGTATCATCCACGACAACCCCATCTTTGACCAAGACCCTACCATTGACCAAGAAGTCCAAATCCATGACAACCCTATCTTTGACCAAGACACTATCGTTGACCAAGAAATCCAAGACAATCCACTCCTCAACCTTTACACCATTCATGATCAAACACTTTCTGACCTTCTAAAGGCCTTGACTATTGACACTTCCCACGATGAGACACTTGCCTCCATGGGACACATAGATGATATTCCTCTAGAACAAGAATTTTCCACTAGGGACATGCTTGCATATGATCAAGTTATAGCTAAAATCATTGGACTCTACGACACTAAACATAATGATGGATTCAACATTTCTTTGGAAGCACCAACAGAATCATCTGAACTTGACATGTCACACGATCAGACCAAAGATATCAGTCAGGAATATGTCCAGCATGACAATGAAGCTAAGACACTTTATCAACTAGGGTCATCTATCTTTGTCAGAGCAGGCTTTCTTGCAGACGAAAATATTACAAGTGACAGTGTCCATAGACATCATGATGGGTTAGCATCTTGCTTTCAAAATAATAAATACCCCATCGCAAACAAAATCTTTCAAAGCATGCAATATCAAGGCAAAGGACTAGGCATACACGAGCAAGGCATTCTAGAACCAATATAGCTTCAGGAAAATTACAGACATCAAGGTCTTGGCTATTCCTCAGATAGCAAATCAAACGATGTCAGTGGTACCTCCTCGATATTGGGGGAAACTTTGTCAGATATAAACATCAAAATGGATTCCATGCGAAATCCTTGTCATAAGATTGCTGCCAACACCCCCTCCACCCACACCATGAACCGTCATTCCATCATAAATAAACCTTCCCTTTGGGACCAACAAAAACAAAAGTCTTACAAGTCAAAAGATCAAAATCAAATGTCAAAGGCCATTGAATCAAACAAAAGGACAAGTGGACAAATGAAATTAAAATGGATCCCAAAGAAAGCTGGATCAAACAAAGACACCAAGTCAAATACGAAAGTCAATCACAATGTGGAGCCACAAGACAAGAGGACTCCCACATACAACAAATGCCCACCTCCTTCAAAATGGTCTAAAACTGTTGGTTCCAAACACCATCCCTCCAAAATTCGTCATCCACCATCCCAAGTTTGGAAAATAAAAAGTCATTCATCCAAATGTCCAAACAACCTTTCCACATCTACCATCATCTGTCATAATCCTACATCTCTCCTAAAGTCCAAAAATCCTACGTCACAAATCCGTCACATCATGGCAGCAACTCTTTACCACAAGGACTCTCATGGCACTCTATTGCGATGTGCGTATTCCGATAAGGCCAACTCTAGTATCAAAAATGATCACAATGACATCGATCAGTTGTATATAAGTGCTACGATCCTGACAAGACAACTCCTTCAACAAGGTCATTATTGGCATATCATGGCACCAGTCTCTACATCGACACCATCAGTGGATTCAGAACAATTAGTGGTCATCTAAAGCATCCAGACATATCAGAAATACAAAAAAAATTGAAAAAATCAAAAAAATCGTCACCCTGATGAAAACCTGGCAAACAGGCATCTTGGTGACACCAAAAAAATCAAAAAGTCAAGAAAATAGTAAAGAGAAAAATTTCATCCAATGGTGAAAACCTGGCAAACAGGCGCCCTGGATAAGTACCATGATGAAAACCTGGCAAACAGGCATCATGTGCAAAATAAATTATCTATGTGGACTCTTACACTTGGGGGCAAGTCATCTCATATCCTAAGCCTTCCTCTTGACATTGGAATTTGACCATTTAATCCATATCATTCCCACCTATCTTGGTCTTGACATAAAACTGGCACACATAAATCATGCTTTGGGAAAATTCTTGACATGGCTATCCTTTGGTCATATACGATTCACGAAATGTCATGTAATTACTTTCATAACCTCATTATCCTTATACGACATAGTCCTTGAAAATCATATGACAATTCCATTAGTCTCATGTCTCCCGTCTTTTACCAAGGCCACCCCCTATCCTTTCATGCCTGTCACATATCTTGGCTTTCCCTTATCGAACGGTCTAAGAATAGTCATCATCCCATCTAGTCCTAACCAAGTCATTCCAAATGCAACAAGTCTAATCCATACAAGCACATTATCCAAAATTTCACTTGACTGTGTTCCTGGCCTGGCTGTAGACCTCCATACTTTCGTCACATTATTGTCATCGTCCTCACGTTGTTTCGGGATGCGTCCTTCCCACGCCAAACAACGTTGTCATCACCTGTCAATTGGTATTCAGCTTGACTAGGGGAACAATCATGTTTGTCCTTGGATTCTCATTTGTAGGCACCAGTCATATGCATTTGTCACGGTCCTCTTAAACATCAAAATCCAAAAAAATCATAAAATGACAAAAAGACAAAAACATCATAAAATGTCCTGAAGAAAGGCCTAAAAATTGTAAAATGTCCTGAAGAAAAACACTAAAACATCCAAATCAATGTCAAAATCCTAAAAATGAAGTCAAAGTCAGTCATGTCAGTCAGTCCATGTCATTGTCGAACTACGTTGTCTCTGCGCATTTGCTACATAGGCAAGGCCATCAGTCGATGAGTCCCCGAGACGTTAGGTCAGTCCTTTTAGGTTGGTCCAAATAAAATCATGGCATTTGTCACAATCACCGCATCGGTCAAATAAGTCAGACATAGTCAAAATCAGACACAAGACAGTCATTCAAAATGTCAATGTCAAAATTGGTCAAAATTAGACAACACAGTCTAATCAATCATACAGTCAACATCAGTCAACTTGCCAAAACATATTAGTCAAAACAATGTCAGTCTCGTCACTCTTTGGTCCTCTTCAAGATGTGTCCTTCTTGGAGTTGGACCTCGTCAAAGTGTCCTTTGCCTTTTTCAGGATGTGTCCTTCACAATAGGCTGGTCAAACTGCCAACACCGGCCAAATTGGCAAAACTCTTAAACTGTCAAAACTGTCAAACCGACAAGAAATCAATCTTTGGCAAACAAACATTGGCAAACAAAATAAAATGGCTGTTAATCTTTCTCGGGTCTATCTTGTCTTATCTTTTGACTATCTTCGCTATTTTGTCTTATATTTTTACTATCTTGTCTTTTTGGTTATGTTACTAGCTACCTCGAGAATGTCCCATGAAGGATTTAGAGGTGCGATGATGTCTCTTGGCCTATTTTATTTTCTTTGACTGATGTCTATGGATTGTCTCGACAAAAAGACTGGGGCAACATGACCCTTAGTATGAGTTAGGACATTCCTTGTCTGTGATTGTCTGTTTTTCAAGTGGATGACCTTGCACACCTTGGTCTATGTCATATCATGGTGTTTGTTGTCCATTTGTGTCATTTTTACCCTAATGATGATTAAGAGCAATAAGTATTAAAGTCCTATGGCAATGTTTTGAAGATTTTGGTCTAGGAACCAACATGCATCTTCTTTAGTCTTGTCATCTTCTCTCACTCATCTCATATAGGCATTGCATCCATATCATCATCCATATCTTTAGCACTAACATTTCTTTGTCTCTTCATATTCTAGTCTTCTCATCAATTTCGAGAGCACACCCATGTTCTTGGAACCTGTCTCCTCCGAGGGGGCATACCACCCCTCGTCATTCTTCCTCATCTTATTTTGCACTGGGGCATTTTTGACTTATTTTCTTTGTCACAATGTGACAAGCTTACATTATGATAAAGAGGGCAAATGTAGACACCTAAAAATGACGTAGGCCTACAAGCTTCATTTTTACCACTTTCGCCCTAGCATAATTAAGACATTTAATTATGTCCTTGGTCCACATTCGACTATTGATTAAATAATTCATAATTATTTAATTAATTCTGCCCTTTATTCTCTTCATGATTATTAAATAAATAAATTCTATTTATTTATTAAATACGTCGCTAATTCTCTATAGTCTCCCTATAATTAAATAAATTTCTAAATTTGTTTAATTATCCTTATTCATTAATTCTTCCTGATTATTAAATAAATGAATTACATTTATTTATTTAATATGTCACTAATTGTCTTAATTAAATAAATTGATTAATTTATTTAATTAATTAGTCTTATCTGCTAAATTAAATAATTAAATTTAATTATTTAATTGCCAAATTGATATTCCTCTCATTTTAAATAAATTAAATTATTTAAAATGTCATCACAATCTTAACTGATAGTTCACTTTGGTAAATAATTGGAAAATCAATTATTTATTATTTCGCAACATCCATAATTTGAATTAACTCAATTCAAAATGGAAGCTAATCTTCTAAAAATCAAGTAATCGAGCAGATTATTGATTTTCCAAATCTTATCTTCTTGATTTTTCGAATCTCACAAATCAGGCAGTCTTTATCTTCTTGATTTTTCGAAAATCTTTATTTTTCTAATCAATTATCTCATTTATTCTCCACCGTTGATCCAATTATCTGAGATATTATCTTGACCATTCGATTAATGAATTTTCCCTAACCCTAATTAGGGATTATCAAATTTAATCTGGACCTCTCATTCTAGGTCTTTCTTAGAATTCGATCTCACCCATCCATTCAAAATGATATTTTCTATAAAATGTCATTTTCCTCTCACTTTTCGATTATGCATAGACACATTACATTTTTAGGCATTTGCACACTTAGACTTCATAGCAATTTCAACACTTATTATCTTTATTTGATCAAGTCTTAACATTGTTTAGGCATAGACATTGGCAATCATAGTCATAGGCATAGGCATTTAGACATTGCATAAATCCTTCAAAGCTTGGTGTAGGACTTAGACATTTGCAGATTGCTCGTACTATGGATCTGAGGGCAAAGCTTTATCCAGCAAGTAAGAAGGTACTATGGAGGTAATCATGGAAGTTTCGAGAAACAGGTATAACTGTTCTATGATTTGATTTCCTTTGTACTCGATAGGACTTTGGGTTTTTGTCTTTTACAGTGATCGATCTAATCTAAATCCAGAAATTTACCCTCAGTTATAGTAAGGTATGTACAATTTTTGCTTTAAGTAATTATTTTGAATAAAGATAGATTAATTGGCACGAGCCATCCCCTTTCCAAATTTAGTAAACTGTGCGATTGTGCGATTGCTTGAAGTACAACAATATTTGCACTTTTTCCCATGCAAAATCATCATGAGAATGCAATGAAGCTCAAAAGTGACAATTAATTCATCTTTCATCGGTTGTATCAAGTATAGGTGATTAAAAGTTGTATTTTCTTCACTTTGCAATTCAGTTGTTTAAATAATTTTCTTTGAGTGTCATAGCATTTCAGCATAATTGAGCAGAGTAATAAGGAAAGTACAGAATGGGAGGAGCTAAAGAGAAATCCAAACCGGCTTCAGTGGACAAATTATTGGCATTGAGCATCATTGTAGGCTTGTTCCAAAAATTTGGGTGGTTAGAATTTATAAAGAAGTTTGAGGGGCATACTGAGCAATTAGTGAAGGAATTTGCAGAGAACTTTGTAGATGGTTAGTCTATAGTGTATGGCAAGTGATTCCGGGTAAGTCCTAAAATCATTTTCCATCTTTTTGGTCATAAAAACAAAGGTATTAATTTGATGGAAACTACCAGTATCACTTATCATAGAATGGTAGGACTATTTCATAGAGAAGGAGAACCTCAACCACTGATAACTGTAAGTACTAGAGGCCAAAATAAAGGGTTACAAAGAATGTCTATCCTAGAACCATGGAGAAAAGCTATAACTTGGATTATTAAGTATTTTACTTGTGAAGTACATGTAGCAGTAATTGTAGGTTCCCCTTTTTGCCTACTTACCCATTTATGCCATGCCGCCAAAGAACCTACCCTTAGGGTTAATTTTCCTACATTCCTTTGTGATTCTATTATCAACATGATAGAGAAATATAAAATTGGTACGTGACCACTTAAACACCATGGCCTCATTCTGTTGATATGTAAATATCATTTCCGTAAGAAACCAAAAAAGAAATGGGAAAAAATTCTGTAAAAATTTGAAAAATTGGAGCTTAAAAGACACCTTGAAGAAGGTGAGTCATCTAGGCAAGTGACTCAATCTATTGAAGAACATTCCTCTGAGTCTTTAGATGCTCCTAAACCTCAACGCACTACAACAGCTCCTGACGGTGAAGTGCTAGAAATTTTACCTCATACTTTAGAAACCCCAGGTCATTTAGAAAATGTAGAAATCATACAATCAGAAGATGTTGCAGAACCTCCCCGCAAGAAGAAAAAGAGAACCAAAGCAACATTACAAAAAAATTCTCCTTTAAGGAGAAGTAAAAATTTATCAACTAAATCTAGTGATACTGTGGTTTATGACACATCAAGGGCCTCTAAGAAGAAAAGGAGTAGAATTGAAACACAATCATTGGAAATTGAGAATCATCCTTGTGAGAAGGTAAAAAAAAGAAAGTGACAAACAGACTAGTCAATTCCCTAGGACTAAAAAGGAGAATATGCCATCTCCATTAGGGAAAGAAGAAGAAAGGGAACAATCACCACATTGTCTAGATGTTGAAGATGATCCTATGGGACAATTATCTCCCTTAATTGATAGAGCTACTGAGCAAGGTTCACTTGATGTGCCTAATGAGGAAAATGTAATTAGTGATGATGTGGAAATCCCCAATTTTCCTTTTTCTGTTAATACAGGGGTTGAAGAATCTGATCAAAGAGAAATGAAACTAGATAAGTTAAAAGCAGAAATTGTTGAATTGAAATGTCAGTTGAAGGGAAATAAAGAGAAAATTATCCAACAACAAGAAGTGATAGAAATGAACACTACAATTCTAGAGAAAAGAAATCAAGAAATTGTGAATTTTAAAATGCAAATGGAACAAAAAGATAAGATTATTGAATAATTGCAATTTCAAATACAATAGTGGAATGATGAAAGAAAAAAGCATGTGAATGATTTGTCTGAAAAAGATAAATAAATCAAAATTTTAACAAATAATTTCATGCAATTATTTACTGCTTTTGAAGAAGAAAAAGATAAACAAAAATCTGAGCTCCATGCTTCCATAAGCAAAATTGTTGAATTGGAGCAAGATTTATAGGAAATTAATGTCAAGCCTACAATGGAATCCAAAGAGGTACAAACTAAACCTACCGTAATGGAATGGTTCCAAGTTCATATACCTCCATTGTTAGTGACATGGATGGAGAGATGTTATTTTATGAGGCAGGCAAGAATAGAAAATGCTAGGTTGAAAAAGGAACTAGTTTTGTTAAAAGAATCATTTGCTAGGGTTTATCATGCTAAACAAGATGCCTGTCAAATTGGTGAGTTCATATTAGCTTTCAGAAGGCCATCTAGGCTATATTCCATGTTTTTAAATGAGCAAATCTTGAGATGGAAATTACTCAAAATTTACAGCAACCAGCCACACAATCTTGATGACAGAGAGTTTGTAAAAATATTTGTAGAATCAACTCCTGATTAACAAGATTTGTTGTGTAAATTCTTTGTTCATAATTTTTTTTTGGAGAGATATACAAATTTCTATGTTAATTTATTTGTTGCTGAAGTTCAACTGAGGGCATTTCTATATACCATGCAGTATCAAATTCAATGGCAGGAGCGGACAAAGGAGTATGCACAGGCAGAGAAAATTGTTGGACTTCAAATGCAGTATTCTCATAGGAAACCTTCTACTTTCAAAGCACAGTTTCGAAGTCATAAGATTAAAGAAACTATGAGGAGTAAATATAACAATAACCTTTAGCTATGCTTTGAGCATTTCCAAGACCAAGGCCCAAAATTGATAGGAAGAGCTTGGCATGCTTGTGAAGAGAGGTATACTCCTCTCCCCATGCATCTTAAGAGAAGAGAGGTGATTTCACCCACTAACATTAAGTGGTCCTATAGAAGAGAAGAAACCCTGGTTGATATTCTAAGGCAACTTAAAACTGACTGGATTGGCATGTGATAAAAACCTCCATTACTTCTTTCACCACCCCCTGTAGTGCATATTACCACAGATTAGAACTCTAATTTTTTTGAGAGATTGACAACAAGGATTATGCTCGATGAGGGTTTCTTGAGAAATCTGAGGATCTGGATAGAGAAGCAGATGATTTTTATGACCTCAGTGCTAAGTATGAAGAGTTGAGCAAAAACAGGGGAAATTGAAGACAATGGATATAGCAAAGAACAGGACTTGCTCAAGCTTAGGAAGGGGAGAAGTGATGAGGTAAAAATAACCTCATAAATTTAATAAGCCAAATACCCTTCCTTATTCCTCCCAGTCACTTTTACCTTTCCAATTAATTATCTCTAGGATTAGTAATTGCTTACTTTTTGTGAAAAAATGTATAATCTTTATTTCCTGAAATTGATTGAAATAAGCTAACTAGCACTAACATAATGGTACAGTTTTTAGTATTTTATATATTATTATACTCAATCAGTCATTATGCTCAGCCAAGTGGATTTAAAGTAGACTTCAATATAGTTGAAGACAAGCGCCAAAAGTATAGGCGTCAGAATTTTAGGAAGTGCATGATGGGTCGAGTTTTTAAAGCTTTTTGTTATTTTCTATTCAAAGACTTTATGGCTCACTTCGATTCTCTTTAATGCTTTATGCTATGGACCTAAGTCCATTTGTTAGTTGAATTCTATTGAAGAATTTTTTAGTGGTGATCTTCACCATCTGAATTCTAGGATTTTGTTACCATTTTTGGTATAAGTATGTAACCGTTAGAAGCAATGATACTAGATATCTCTATGCTGTCATAATGTGTTCTTAAGCTATGTTTTTCTGAGCTATACTTTTTGTGATATATGAGGGATTCAATGCACATGAGTCTCTTTATTCTCAAGAGATCACTAGGGAATGAATTTCCCTTATACACCTCAACATAGGCAAGTCAATGAAAATGTAGAAAAAGTATACCTCAAGCTATGTTTCAGAGAAAGTTATTTTAGATCTTAGAGAGTGAAACCCTAAAATTTCCGCCTCAGATGAGCGAGCTCTTGGCCAAAATACAACAACATGATTTTAGGATGCTAGTGCGGTGTGTTGTCATCTAAAAGGTGCATTGGCGTCCTAAGCAATTGAGGGCTCAAGAGCTCAAGTAGACATAACCAAGTTCCACTTCTAAGCTTAGGTTTGGAATGTACTAAGTGAAATAAATGAACATAAAGCCAAAAGATTATAATAAATACAAGGGGACTTGGAGAGAGCTTACCTTTCATGGGATGTTCAACTCTTCACTCCAAGCTCCACTTTGCACCTACATACAAAAGAAGGGGAAAAGGTAGGGGTTGTATAGGGGCCTGCCTCAGTCAGACCCTCGTTTTGGTGTTCCCACCTCCATGGACAACCAAGTTTGAAAGGAGTGTAATTGAAGTAAATAAAGCATGCGGTGAAAGAAAAACCCGCTTAGGAGTAGAATCCACACCATGAGAGTAAATGAACAAGTAAGGAAGGAAAGTGAAAGAGAGAGAGAGCGTTACCCACGAGTCTAGACCCTCTCTAGAGCACACAGACACACTGTTGAGTGATTGCTTGAGAGATGTTGTTGGAGGGACCTCAATCTGACATGGATTCACTTGTGAGAGTGCTGCTATCAAAGATGAAGAGAACTCAAGACTAGAGCAAGTAGTAAGAGAGCTTGAATGAATGATTTTCAACCCCAAATGAGAGAAAGAAAGGGGTTTTTTTTATGTATGCAAGGGTGACAAAGAGTTGTTACATCTGAAACCCAACTACTAGGACACATGTCAAGAGAGTCAGGATTCCAGATTCCCTATTTCAAACTTAGAAAATTGCCAGGATGCTAGCGCGCCACGCAAACGTCTATGCGTCGCATAGGCGATGAAAGCCTAGATTTTTGAGAAATGTGTCAGTAGGCTTTTGTTGCTTTGCCGCAAGTCCGCATGGAGTCAGAATCATGAAATTATGATTGATGGAATTTTTTTCATTAATGCTCTAAGGTGTCATAAATGCTAGGCAAGAATGCAAAAATGTGGAATTGCCCCTAGGTGCAATTATGCGATATTACATTTTTCCCCCACTTTAGCGGGCTCGATTTTGGAAAAAATCAGCCTCACTAAAGTAGAGAAGAAAAATTTCACTTGAATTTTGAATTTCATGAAATTGCGTGCTAGGAAAAAGGACAAAATGGTTGTGGAAATTCGTTCATGACTGCAACCTATAAAACTCAAATTTTGGGTCAGCCTCGAAAAAATTGAAAGAAGTTATAACAAAGAGAAGAATGATTAAGAAAAGGTCGTCAATTCAAAGGAAAAATATGATCAAGAGGTGACTATATGCCCCCTCCTGACTTTGCCCCCAGTTTGGTGGGGTAAATTTAGGAGAAACTGGGGAGCCACAAACTCTAGGAAAAATGGGCCCTGGGGGGCCTATATATACCTAGGTGGGCCCCTAGAATGGTCATTTTCACTATTGACTGCGAGCAAATTGATGACTTTTGTGAGAGAAAATTTAACAAAATGCCTAGTAGTAGGGAGTACGAGGCGCCGAGGTTGGAGTAGCTATGCGAGGACATCACCGAGGGTCACAAGGTGGACCAGGTAGGCCTCTAAGCCTTGTTTTTTGTGAATTTTTGCTTATTTTTACCACTTTTCTGGTCGGTGAGGTGCATAGACATCTTTTTTTGTGCCCACATCCAAAAAATGCACTGTCATCCACAATATGCTCCAAGGTCCTGAGTCTGTGTTGTCGTCTCGGGTATGCATTTGCGTCCTCGAGGTGGCTATGGCGGTCAGGGACACATGCACGACGCGTGGACGTCTGCGTGACGTGCATAGGTCTTAAGTAATTTTTTATTTTCATAATGAGATTTGATGTTCTAAGTTAAATTTTTTTCACTTTTTGTAGTTCTTGGAGATTCAGGAGCATTCAGGAGGGTGAGCATACCGACTCGTTCGCGAGTAGAGGGACCATCTGACATATGATGGGGTTGTGCACCTCGAGCAGGTTGGTCTCTAGCATGTGCTCACCATGCTAGAGATGAGATACCATGAGAGGATGCTTACAACCCTGATGGAGCAGTGGGACGCCACTATGTCATCTTTCCAACAGCCTTGCGGGGAGATGACCATTACGCTCGAGGACATCTATTGGATCCTCGAACTACCCATCCACGGATGATAGGTGGCCCTAGACAATACCTGATCGGCGTTGGAGCGGAGGGAGGGCATCCTCTACTTCTCAGGGAGGATAGACAACCGCAATGACATGGGCCACATATATACGTATTGGTATGACCAGGTGAGGACCATTGTACTGTTGCTATGCCAAGTTATGGTCATGACCGTGGCATTCTGAATCACAATAGATGGGTGAGGCTCACACCTGCATGGGTGCCTCATCCATACTATTAGAGAGATGGTTGAGCATCACACAATTTTTTCTTGGGGGCACAACATGTTGGCGCACCTTTACCAAGAGTTAGGTTGGTACTTTCACTATGAGTACTATAGCCTTACTGCATGCACACTTTTGTAGGTGTGGGTCTTCACCCACATCATGTGCACCCGACTAGTCGATTTTCCCTAGTGATGACCGTATCACATTCCCATGGCCCACTGGTATGATGTGATAGGTCAATGGAGATTTGGTGATCTATAGTTTTGGCAGTTGTAGTTCGACACTGTTGTGGCATATGAGGTTCGGTGGAGACCCTACCAATTTTTTTGATGGGTGGACGAAGACAGGTATCTAAGGAACCTACAGGGGGACCATTTTTTGATAGGTTGGCACAATTATATCATATTTCCTTATTACTGGAGTTGGGTCATGCAACAACATGATCATCCTTAGATGATTCCACTGGATGTGCCCACCTATACTAGGGCCTATAGGAGTGAATTGAGGGTCAGGGATTTCCCTCGCCCCACCATTACTGATGTAGTCCCCTCTAATGATGATGAGCTTGATCAGGAGTTACCACCCATAGTGGTGGCATATAATGTTGGGGTAGCTGTTGATTTTGCATGGTGGTGGGAGAGGCACTATCTTGCTCCTGTGTTCGGCGAGGGTGCCCCGAGAGGGCACCCTGGTCCATAGGAGGATTTTCCTCCCCAGCCTCTGCAGGACAAATGAAGAGGGCGCCAACAAGTCGGAGGGGAGGAGGAGAGGGAACAGGAGGAGGAGGTGGCACCTTCGAGACTGAGGTGATGGAGGAGATCAGACCCCCTATGGCTACCCCTGTCTCTTTGGCACCACTAGCTCCTATTGTTCCAGTGGTAGCGACCTTAGTGTCATCGAGAGAAGCCACCAATGCCAATGGTGGAAGCCCCAACACTGACCCTCACCCTGATCCCACATGGCAGCTAGGGGATCTAGGTATACATAGTACATTGTTTATGTTTTCGTGCTTTTGATTTTTTTGTTTATGATATATATATACATGCCACATGATACTAATTTCTCTTTCTTTCTCTGTGGTTGTAGAGGACGCACATGGATGGACTAGGCTGATGGCTCAGTGTATTTCAGAGGTAGCCCCTAATGTGCTAATCTAGTGGATGGTTATCGAGGCTTTTCGACCAGTATTTGCGGGATGACATGCCCCCACTTTTGAGCCAGTAGGACGCCTAAGGACCGCCTACGAGGAGTGGGGCGCAGAGATTGTGTAGCTAACTGCAGAGTTGATGATAGTTTGGTGACAACGTGACTAGATATTAGGGGAGTTGTGGATGACACTCGATGAGTGAGACGTGACAATAAGGAGGGCCAACATCGCTGAGCAGGTGCATGATGCCCTTCACAGCTGTCTTGATGACCTCGGTGGTAGTTGACAGCTGTGACCCCGATAGAGGTTTAGTGTCTGCGGGATGAGTTGAGGTGAGCAAAGACGACTATAACCTCCTTATAGGGAGAGATCAGGGGGATGCGAGTAGCTCTGTCCATATCACGCTTGCACCAATCCAACTCCATGACCACCATGCAACCTCTCCTGAGAGTACTAGAGCAGTAGGTAGAGCTGGAGGGCTTCGAGAGCCATGTGCCATAGTGATAGGGACTCATCATTTTGTACATCATTTTTGTAGCGAGATCTATACACATACATATATACTTGTAGATTTTTGTATAGACATATATTTAACAACCACTCATTTTTTTTATAGTAGTGTCCCAATACATCTACATGACTTTTGATATATATATATATGGACATATTTGTTTTGATATCATGGATTTGTTTATGTGTATGCTTTTTATTTTCATGTAAGTTTATGCTATGGATGTTATATTTTTATATGGATGTATGCTTACATTAGATGCTAACATGATTTAATAAACACACATGGTTGTATGTGAATTAAATACAATGATGATCTAATTGCCTTAAAGGATGTAATGAGATGCATGGACACATAGTGAAGCGAAACACATGTATGTATGTCACACACACACATGTAGCCATATCATAACGTAATTTTTTTTCATAATGTGTTAATGAATAATGTCAATATATGTAGTGTTACTACCCTTTCATAGAGAGAACACCACACGAATGACACATAGAACACTATGTGTAGTATCGACGAAGATGCATTGCATTAATGAGATCTTTCAGAGGCATCCCATCCATAGATGATAATCCATAGGCACCTAAACCATACATAAAGATCACAATGTAAGGGCCTAACCAGTTAGGACTAAATTTCCCTCTTTGATCAGGTGGCACATTTACATTTCGTTGGTTTTCGTAGAGAACCAGGTCTCCTAATTTAAAGGTCCTAGG
This sequence comes from Sequoia sempervirens, assembly GCA_007258455.2. NCBI lineage: Eukaryota > Viridiplantae > Streptophyta > Pinopsida > Cupressales > Cupressaceae > Sequoia > Sequoia sempervirens. Next base: position 122,257 of record VDFB02323354.1, on the reverse strand, counting down.
AAGTACACTCTGATTATATTATCTTGATAATGACCGCTGGTAAGCTTTAAGATGGTCGAGGGCCTATAAACGACACTTGTTGAGCATCTCTAGTTAATGCAAGCGGTCAACTCAATAGGTTTCATCATCAATTAACCCTTTAAGGGAAACTCGTAAGGACAAAATTTCCAACACCAAAGGCATGATAGCTTTGACACCATACATGAGGTTGTAAGGCACTGTTCCTGTCGTCATATAGACACTCGTGTGATAGGCCCACAAAACATACGTTAATTGAATATGCCAATCCTTACCGTGCTTATTAATTGTTTTACGAAGAATGAGTTCAAGAGTTTTTTTAGACTCTTTTTCTTAATTGTTGGACTATGGATAATACGGTGTAGAAAATCTATGTTGGACATGAAATTTCTCCAAGAACTGCTTTACTTCCTTGTTCTTGAATGATGTGCCATTGTCAGAAACAAGTGTAGCACGTAATCCAAAATGAGAAATAATGTTGTTCATGAGAAAACTACAAATGGATTCAACATTTGTGGATCAATGTGGGGTAGCTTTGACCCATTTCATGAAGTAATCTGTAGCAGTAATAATAAAGGTATGTCCCTTGGAAGGAGGTGATATTTTTCCTATGATATCCAACCCCCATTTTGCAAATGGCCAAGGAGAGGTTTGATTTTGTAACTCTTGAGCAGGTGCATGAATAAGACGACTATGCTTTTGACATTGAAGGAACTTCTTGACAAAATCGAAGGAATCCTGTTCCATTGTTTTCCAATAGTACCCCATTTGTATCAATCTTCTCACCAGGGATATACCACCAAAATGTCCACCCCCAGAGCCTGAATGGGCTTCCTTAAGAGCAAGGGGTAATTCTGCTTTAGTGAGACACCTAAGAAGCAAGTCGTTATAGGATTTTCAATAAAGAACATCAAATAAGATGAAATAACATGTTGAAAACTTTCGTATACGAGTGCGATCATTTTTCGTTGCATCATCAATAAAGTTACCAGTCTTTAAGTAACTATAGATGTAGACACATAAAAATGACCTAGGCTTGCAAGCTCTATTTTTGCCACATTTTTCTCCTAGCATAATTAAAACATTTAATTATGTCCTATGGTCCACTTTCAAATATTGATTAAATAATGCATAATTATTTAATTAATTCATGTCTTTTATTCCTCTTGATTATTTAAATAAATAAATTTTATTTATTTATTTAGATATGTCAGTAATGTTCTAATGTCTTTCCATAATTAAATAAATTTCTAAATTTATTTAATTATCTTGGTCCATTAATTCTTCCTGATTATTTAAATAAACAAATTTTATTTATTTATTTAAATACGTCATTAATTCCTAAATGTCTACTCATAATTAAATGAATTCTTTAATTTATTTAATTATTTTAATTATTGTCCACCTTGGCATTTTCCCAATTCTAAATAAAATTATTTATTTAAAATGGTTCCACTTTCTAATTTTCCCTCTTTTAGTAAATAATTCAAATTAATTATTTACTGTCACATGATCCCACCTTTTGAATTAAATTAAATTTTTAAATCAAAATAGCAATTTTCCTCCATAAATCAAGTAATTTCTAATATTATTTGATTTTCTAGCTCTCTCTTTTTCTGTGCCATCCTTATCTCCTTGTCACATGCAATCTTGTCCCTTGATTTTATTTTCTAAAATCAAATCTTGTCCACTCATTTCAAATTTACCCTAATGTTGCCCTAACTCTAATTGTGGGTTGTCACATTGAATCTTGTCCATTGATCTTAGGGAATTTTTCAACTTTTAATCTTGGCCATTCATCCAAAATTGCATTTTCTATAAAATGGTGATTTTGGTCTCATTTTGACATTTCTCATGCTCTTGACTTCATCTACATCTCATGCAATCTTGTCTTAGGCATACTTTATCTCTTGGTATTTTGGAATTTTAGGCATACTTTAGTCTTGCTTACTAGTTGCATAGTGTAGCATTTGTGATCAAATCCTTCAACATTTTCTTAGGTCTTGGCATAGTCATAGGTTGCTCACACAAAATTTGAGGGAAAACTACATATTGCAGTAAATAGAGAAGGTGCAATGGAGGTCAATCATGGAGGTTGAAGACACTAGGTAATATCTTTCTTTGTTTTCATGTTATTTCCTCCTTTGTACTTGATTTTTTAGTTTGGGTTTTTATTTATTTATGCACTAATATGCTAACCTAAATATTCCCCCTAGTTACATTGGTGAACGACAATCGACCCGACGAGCCGCAATCTACCTGATGAGCCGCAATCGGCCTGATAAGCAAGTCAAACTTGGTGTATCGCAATCGACCTGATAAGCCGCAATTGCTACCTGAAACAACACATTTTCCTTCCACCCATAAAAACAACATAGTTTAGGTTGCATACCTTAGGCTTAGTTCATACTTTTGCACTGTCATTCTCTAGAATTCACTATCATGTCTTCCATTCACCTTGATATGCTTGCTAGTCAAGTTGAATACCAGTTACTCCATAAAGGTAAATAACAACAAGCATAGACTTCAAAAGATAATTCCTCAAATCCAAATACCAACCAACCACAATCCATAGTCAATCACCCACATATCCTTCCTACCAACAATCCATAAGTCCTAGTCATTCAACAATCTACCCTCACTATCAAGAGTGCCTTAGTACATTCCATGCCATTAAGTCACAACAAATGTCCACTTATCCTAACCTTGACAAGGGAAACCAACCATCCACTAATCCCTTCCAAGCCTCCATGTCCTATCCTAGTCCATCATACACTAGTCCATTCCAAGGCTCAACATCTTATCCTAGTCCACCACTCCTCAACCCCTTGCAAGTCTCCACGTCATATCCTAGTCCTTCATCCACTAATATTTTCCAAGTCATTCCATCCCAATCTACATTTAGTCACGAAAACATATCTAGTCATGGTCTCCAAAATCACATCCCCTTTAATAAACTTGAGGATACATGTCAAAAATAAAGTCCAAAGCATGACATCATGGCATCACCTTCATGTCAAGATCAAAGTAGTCCATCCCATGATCCCATCTTTAAGTCCATCCAAGAAGTCCTAGATAATCATGACATTCAAAATACACCTATCCTTGATCAAGATTCCATTCCCAATTAGGTCATCCAAGATGAACCCTCCTTTGACCAAGACACTACCATTGATAAAGAAACCCAAAATGATCCACTTCTTGACCTTTATGCCATTCATGACCAAACACTTGAAGACAACCCTATCCAAGCTTTGAATATTGAAACTTTCCAAAATGAGACAATTTCCTCCATGAGACACATAGATGATCTTCCTCTAAAACAAGAGTCTCTTACTCTAGACATATTTGCAAATGATCCAGCTATAGCTGAATTCACTAAACTCTATGAAACCGACCATAAAGACGGTTTTGAAATTGACTTGGAAGTACCAGTAGAATCATCTAAATTTGATATGTCACAAAATTAGGCCAAAGATGTCAATCAAAAATATATCTAACATGTCAATAAAGCGACAACATCTTATCAACTAGGGTCATCTATCTTTGCTAGAGTAGGCTTTCATGCAGACGAGAATATTCCAAATAGTAGTGTCTACATACACAATGGTGGGTTTGCATCTTGCTTACATAATGACAAATACCCCATCGCAAACAGAATCTGTCAAAGCATGCAATATCAAGGAAAAGGACTAGGCATACATGAGCAAGGAATTCTAGAACCAATATAGCTTTAAGAAAATTATAGACATCAAGATCTTGGCTATTCCTTAGTCAATGAATCAAATGGTGTTAGTGATACCTCCTCAATATTGGGGGCAACTTTATCTAATACAAACATCAAAATATGGCCCAAGAGTGGTCCTTTTCATAAGATTTCTGCCAACACTCCTTCCATCCACACCATAAACCGACATTCCAACATGAATAAACCTTTTGTTTGGAACCAACAAGAAAAAAATCCTTACAAGTCTAAAGTCCAAAATCAAATGTCAAAAGCCATTGAGTACAAAAATCCAAGTGGACAAATGAAGTTAAAATGGATCCCAAAGAAAAATGGATCAAACAAAGAAAATATTCCAAATTCAAAAGTTAATCAAAATGTGGAGCCACATGAAAAGAGGTCTCCCACATATAATAAATGTCCACCCCCTTCAAAATGGTCCTCATGCAAGGCATATAAAATTCATGGTTCCAAACACTATTCTAATCAAAATTCCAAACTCCATCATTGACCACCCCAAGTTTAGAAAATAAAAATTCCTACATCCAAAAATGCCAAATAGTCCATCCACACCTACCATCATCCATCATAATCCTACATCTCGCCTAAAGTCCAAAAATCCCATGTCACAAATCCATCACATATTGGCAGGAACTCTTTATCATAAGGACTCTCATGGCACTCTATCACGATGTGCGTATTCTGATAAGGGCAACTCTAGTATAAAAAAGGATCATAATGACATCAATTAGTTGTATGCAAGCACTATGATCCTAACAAGGCAACTACTTCAGAAAGGTCATTATTGGCATATCTTGGCACCAGTCTCTACATCGACACTGACAATAGTTTAGGAACAATCAATGGGCATCCAAGATGTCCTGTCCATATAAAATACCAAAAAAATTAAAAAATAAAAAAAATAGTAAAGAGAAATAATTCATCCAATAGTGAAAACCATTCTTATGGCGCTTTGGATAAGTACCATGATGAAAACCTGGCAAACAGGCATCATGTGTAAAATAAATTATCTATGTGTACTTTTACACTTGGGGGCAAGTCGTCTCATTTCCCATGCCTTCATCATGACATTGACATCTGTCCATTTAATCCATATCATTCACGTCCTTTTTCCTACCTACCTTGATCTTGACAACGACTATAATACAAATATAAATCATGCTTTGGGAAAACTCTTAACATGTCTATCCTTTGGTCATACACTTGTTACCAAATTTTCACCTATAGCTCAATTAGGTAGAGCTTATAGATTTGAAAAGAAATGAAGTAAAGGCACATTGCTTTTGATTTTAGGGTTTCTTATTACCCTAATGTGCCAACAAGAAAAACATGGCATTTTTGCCATTATTTTATCAAAAATCAAATGCCAACGAAATATGAGGCCGCGACCCCAAGGAAAGGTATTTTTTTCCTTAAGGAAAATATGATGCCTTATGTTTTTTACAAAACTTGAAAGAGTCAATGCCACCTCAGCTTGGATAAAATATTTATGCAAAATATATGCTTGTACGTGCTTTAAAAATATTCAATGATTTTTATTTGCATGTGTATCAATTAATAAAAGAAAATGACTTTTAAGGTGTATTTATAAAACTTAATTAGTCATTTTGTTATTATTAATGCAAGGTATTGGTTGATGAAGATAATTATCTTTCTTGTTGCTTTGAGAGCTTTTAAGAATGCTTTGAGTTGTTTTCCAACGTGAGGAGGAGATTTAGGAGTGATTCATCACCTTGTTGAGAGAATATAGGCTTCTTTGACTCCATTTTGAGTATTTTTAGGAATAGTTATGGTTTGATTAAGTCTTGCATGAATTTTTCATCCATCGTGAGCTCTTTTTGAGAGAATATAGGTGTTATATTTTAGGCTTTTGAAGGACATCCGACCCAAGAAGTTTCCAGGTCCTATTTTAATGGATCTTGTTGAGAGTTGAAGAATATAGTTACTTATGTGATTTCATTGTAATCAGTTCAGATTATGTAACTTTTGGAGACAGTGACTCTTGCAGCCCTTTCACAAAATTTTGTAGTTATTTTGTAACTCAGTTTTGGAGTTGAAATTCAGTAAAGAACTTGGATATTATTGAATTGAAAGCTTTGCCTACTTATTCTTTTCATTTATGTGTTTAGTCAGCTGATTGATCAAGTTACTAGTGAGGTAATATTTATTTCCTTGTAGCTTTGTCTCAAGTTTTAGAACCTTTGTGAAAAAAGTATGTTTATGCAGGTTACAAATTGTGTCAAAAGGTGTAATTGACTTGTAGATGTGAAATTGATTTTCCTCCTAGGAGTCTGAGCACTAGGAGCTATTTGTGAAGAAATTTTGCAAGAATATACAAAAATGAGTTGTGCAAGTTAATCTTCAGTCATTGCAAGGAAGTGTATGAAATCTGGTTTCAAATCCAAGTAACGTTTAGGTGCATCACCATAGGGTTTAATTTTCATTTTCATGCATTCCTTCTCCCTTTCCCTCTGCAAAAGTCAGTAGTTTTAGGTGACACCATAGGAAGCCGACCTTCTCCGTAGGTTGACCTCTGCTTATAAGTAATCCAGAACTTTAGAGGTCTTCCCGTGTTTTCTCTGAATTGTTGAACATCAAGTTCAACAGGGTGCATTTTTAGAAGATAACAATTTTGGCACCCTTGATGGGACTGTCGAATCAGACAGTTTAAAAAGAACACATAATGTTGCTGATTTTGATATGCAATCAACAACTTTTAAACCTTAAAGAGGTTGAAATTCGCATATCTGGCGACTCCATGTTCAAGTTTACTGGTTTCAATAGTACTAGTTCTGGTATGTTTCAAAATTTTTGAAGAAAATTTGTTTTCTGGCTTTCTAACTTCATGAATAAAAAAGCATGTCTTCATTTCATGGAAGCATGGATTTTCATCCTCCATATCATGAAAATATTGCATATGTGCCCTCTTATAAACCATACCAAGCATAATTTACAGCTAGTTTTACTCCCAATGACCCACCAACAATAGAAAACCAACATGCTTAGTATTCTCCTCACCCACCCACCCCTGTTCAAGTTCTGCAACATCATGCTTATGCTTTTCAACAACCCCATGAGGGTTATTTTATCTCCAACCAACAAAGTTACCTTTCATATGAGTCTCAAAATTCTGATAATATGAGTTTGGAAAATATGTTTTTATATTTCCAAAAGCAATTTGAAGAGATTGAAAGACAAAAGGAGGTCTACAGGCAGTAGGAAGAGCTTGCTTATCAAGCTTATATTCATCAACAAGAGGTGGAGGCACAAAGAGGGTCCTATTCAGTACAAGAGAATGTAGTATTTGAAAAAAAATAGTTCAAGTCTCCTAAAGAACAGTTTTCTCAAGTGCCCCAATCAACTGCTACATTTCCAAATCCTTTCTTTGAGGAAGGACATCACTTTCTGAGGTTCAATGTTCCAAGTTTTGAATAGAATGAATTTTTGGTTGAAAAGAAAGTAGAAGAAGAGCAACCCATTGATCTAGACAGCTTACTCCTTTGGGAAAATATTAAAGAGGAAAGTCCTTTACATCTAGCTATAAGGTGTTATCAATTGCAGTAGAAAAGGATTGAACAACAAGAGGACATTAGTCAGTGTGGTGAGTTGCTGACCAATGTTCATTAGCAAGACAATGGAGCATTAGACTTGGAAGAACAACATAAAACTGAATCTGATACCTTTTTCTAGGATATGAAATTTGATGTTTTCGAGCATACTATAAATGAGAAGGCTAATGTTGAGCTCTATGAAGAGTTGTGCACATACATAATTCAACAATTTTGTTCAAAGTTGGATGGTAAAGAATCAGAAGAAGTTGATAGTCATGATGATCTAGAACAACTTGTAAATGTCCTAAAACAATAGGAGGAGCCTCATGAACCTGATTTTTAGGGTCATAACTAGTTGGAGGAGCTTCCATTCTATTGTGTAGAGGAGCTTGAGACTGCTAAACCGGTTGAAATTTTTCCTTCTTTTATTGAGGCTACATCATTAATTGAATTTTTTCCTTCTTTCGTTGAAGAAGAAAACAATGATTTGGAGTTTAATTCTTTGAGAAATAATGAAAATTATAAACAGCTTCCTTTCTGGTGTATAAAGGAGCCAGAGGCTGATGTATTGATTGAAAGTGTGTTGGAGGAAGCCATCTCATTATTCTCCATTGAAGGAATGAGTGTTCATTCAGGAAGGCATGAACATACTAAGGAAGTTACCACTTTTCCACCAAGTCAGTCATAGGGGTTAGACCTTTCTAGCCAACAAGGTGATAAAATGGCAGTCCATGAGAAAGAGATAAACATGGAAAGCTCAAGCTTTTCCCTTACAAGAGGCTTCCCTATTAGATAATTAGCCAACATGGAGTCTAATAAGGTACCCACACATGAAGATACAACTGAAGATGGCATCAAGAATGCATTGACAACTAAACAAGAGTATGTTCAACTCACTTATCCTCCCTTGAATAAAATTACACATGATCTATTTAAGGAGGGTAGTGAATCTCTTTATCTTTTTCAAGAGGTAGTGCATCAACTTGTTGAACATATTTTTGCGTTTCATATGTTCTTAGCTACTCTTATTGTGTGCAAATCACTGCATATTAGGAAGAAGGGGCAACTATTTCAGTCTTCTTGTTAATGGGTTTATTTGACCAACTTCCTTGCTGGTTAGGGTAGGTTAGAATAGGTTTAGTTGCAAGTTTCAATCCCCTAAGTGCTGTTCCAGTACAATTAGATAGTTTCCCTTCTGTAGTTTTCCTATTTTCAATAAGTTTCCAAGTGATTTGATCTGTTTCAATAAGTTACAAAAGAGTTACAACCATGTACAAGATTGTTCTAGGTTTGTTTCTGAGTTTTCCAAATGGATCCATGCCACGTAGCAATCAAATCACCTTTTTTGCATTCTCTATACCATGAATTAACTTTCACCTTTCACATCATGTACTTTGTGTAGCCTTTGAGACATGTTCACCTCAAGCTAAATTACACTCCACACCATGCCTACTTGTAGTTCATATCGGTCACTTCAAATCGTGTTGCATGGTGGCACTCAACAATTTCACACACATCATACCTCATCTCATAGCATGTAAACAAGTACTCTTCATATTAATTGTCATAATTAACAATATAGTTTACTAATTTTGTATATGTTTATCATTCGTGCATGCATATCAACTTCACATTTGAAATTTCTGCTATTTTTTAATTATCCCTCTGCCACTCTATACTCACTAATTGAGGATAATCAACACCTTGTTAATTATGGTGGCACTCAACAACTTCACACATGTCGTACCTCATCTCATAGCATTTAAACAAGTACTCTTCATATTAATTGTCATAATTAACAATAGAGTTTACTAATTTTGTATATGTTTATCATTCGTGCATGCATATCAACTTCGCATTTAAAATTTTTGCTACTTTTTAATTATCCCTCTGCCTCTCCGTACTCACTAATGGAGGATAATCAACACCTTTATTTGGGGGAGGTATATTCAAAGGCCATAATCTTTAATATTTAGCTATTTTCAAATTTTCTACCATTTTAATTTTTTGCTATTCTCAAAGAGGAAATGAAGAGTTAAGAGGTAAGCAGAGGTATCTAGTGCAAAATTAGGTAAATTGGGTGATATAGCATAACAAATCCAAAAAGAATTGAATTCAGTTGAGATACTACAATAAGAGGAGACATAGTGAGAAGAGAACCATAAACCCATAATTTGCTACTCGAAGACAGACGGTGTATGCCAATCTTCCAATAGGCTGACTAGTTGGATTAATTCCTCAAACTCATAGAATTTAATGAATTGACAACCCAACAGTTTGCTAGCACTCTACAGAATGATGAGGAAGCTGACCTTCTCCATAGGTTGACCTCTGCTTATAAGTAATCCAGAACTTTAGAGGTCTTCCCATGTTTTCTTTGAATTGTTAAACATCAGGTTCAATAGGGTGCATTTTTAGAAGATAACAATTTTGGCACCCTTGATGGGACTGTCGAATCAGAAAATTTAAAAAGAACACATAATGTTGCTTATTTTGATATGCAATCAACAACTTTTAAACCTTAAAGAGGTTGAAATTCGCATATCTGGCGACTCCATGTTCAAGTTTACTGGTTTCAATAGTACTAGTTCTGGTATGTTTCAAAATTTTTGAAGAAAATTTGTTTTCTGGCTTTCTAACTTCATGAATAAAAAAGCATGTCTTCATTTCATGGAAGCATGGATTTTCATCCTCCATATCATGAAAATATTCCATATGTGCCCTCTTATAAACCATACCAAGCATAATTTACTGCTAGTTTTACTCCCAATGACCCACCAACAATAGAAAACCAACATGCTCAGTATTCTCCTCAACCACCCACCCCTGTTCAAGTTCTGCAACATCATGCTTATGCTTTTCAACAACCCCATGAGGGTTATTTTATCTCCAACCAAAAAAGTTACCTTTCATATGAGTCTCAAAATTCTGATAATATGAGTTTGGAAAATATGTTTTTAATATTTCCAAAAGCAGTTTGAAGAGATTGAAAGACAATAGGAGGTCTACAGGCAACATGAAGAGCTTGCTTATCAAGTTTATATTCATCAGCAAGAGGTGGAGGCACAAAGAGGGTCCTATTCAGTACAAGCAAATGTAGTATTTGAAAAAAATTAGTTCAAGTCTCCTAAAGAACAGTTTTCTCAAGTGCCCCAATCAACTGCTACATTTCCAAATCCTTTCTTTGAGGAAGGACATCACTTTCTGAGGTTCAATGTTCCAAGTTTTGAATAGAATGAATTTTTTGTTGAAAAGAAAGCAGAAGAAGAGCAACCCATTGATCCAGACAGCTTACTCCTTTGGGAAAATATTAAAGAGGAAAGTCCTTTACATCTAGTTATAAGGTGTTATCAATTGCAGTAGAAAAGGATTGAACAACAAGAGGACATTAGTCAGTGTGGTGAGTTGCTGACCAATGTTCATTAGCAAGACAATGGAGCATTAGACTTGGAAGAACAACATAAAACTGAATCTGATACCTTTTTCTAGGATATGAAATTTGATGTTTTCGAGCATACTATAAATGAGAAGGCTAATGTTGAGCTCTATGAAGAGTTGTGCACATACATAATTCAACAATTTTGTTCAAAGTTGGATGGCAAAGAATCAGAAGAAGTTGATAGTCATGATGATCTAGAACAACTTGTAAATGTGCTGAAACAATAGGAGGAGCCTCATGAACCTGATTTTTAGGGTCATAACTAGTTGGAGGAGCTTCCATTCTATTGTGCAGAGGAGCTTGAGACTGCTAAACTAGTTGAAATTTTTCCTTCTTTTATTGAGGCTACATCATTAATTGAATTTTTTCCTTATTTCGTTGAAGAAGAAAACAATGATTTGGAGTTTAATTCTTTGAGAAATAATGAAAATTATAAACAGCTTCCTTTCTGGTGTATAAAGGAGCCAGAGGCTGATGTATTGATTGAAAGTGTGTTGGAGGAAGCCATCTCATTGTTCTCCATTGAAGGAATGAGTGTTCATTCAGGAAGGCATGAACATACTAAGGAAGTTACCACTTTTCCACCAAGTCAGTCATAGGGGTTAGACCTTTCTAGCCAATAAGGTGATAAAATGGCAGTCCATGAGAAAGAGATAAACATGGAAAGCTCAAGCTTTTCCCTTACAAGAGGCTTCCCTATTAGATAACTAGCCAACATGGAGTCTAATAAGGTACCCACACATGAAGATACAACTGAAGATGGCATCAAGAATGCATTGACAACTAAACAAGAGTATGTTCAACTCACTTATCCTCCCTTGAATAAAATTACACATGATCTATTTAAGGAGGGTAGTGAATCTCTTTATCTTTTTCAAGAGGTAGTGCATCAACTTGTTGAACATATTTTTGTGTTTCATATGTTCTTAGCTACTCTTATTGTGTGCAAATCACTGCATATTAGGAAGAAGGGGCAACTATTTTAGTCTTCTTGTTAATGGGTTTATTTGACCAACTTCCTTGCTGGTTAGGGTAGGTTAGAATAGGTTTAGTTGCAAGTTTCAATCCCCTAAGTGTTGTTCCAATACAATTAGATAGTTTCCCTTCTGTAGTTTTCCTGTTTTCAATAAGTTTCCAAGTGATCTGATCTGTTTCAATAAGTTACAAAAGAGTTACAACCATGTACAAGATTGTTCTAGGTTTGTTTCTGATTTTTCCAAATGGATCCATGCCCAATGGACAAGCCTAGGCAACTAGTTTTCCTGTTTACCAGGCAAACATTCAGCAGATGTCGCCAAAAATGTTACCAAAATTTCACCTATAGCTCAATCAGGTAGAGCTTATAGATTTGAAAAGAAATGAAGTAAAGGAACGTTGCTTTTGAGTTTAGGGTTTCTTATTACCCTAATGTACCAACAAGAAAAACATGGCATTTTTGCCATTATTTTATCAAAAATCAAATGCCAAGGAAATATGAGCCCGCGACCCCAAGGAAAGGTATTTTTTTCCTTAAGGAAAATATGATGCGTTATGTTTTTTACAAAACTTGAAAGAGTCAATGCCACCTCAGCTTGGATAAAATATTTATGCAAAATATATGCTTGTACGTGCTTTAAAAATATTTAATGATTTTTATTTGCATGTGTATCAATTGTAAAGAAAATGACTTTAAGGTGTAGTTATAAACCTTAATTAGTCATTTTGTTATTATTTAATGCAAGGGTGACTTAGTCGATGAAAGAAAGATAATTATATTTCTTGTTGCTTTGAGAGATTTTAAGAATGCTTTGAGTTTTTTGCCAACATGAGGAGGAGATTTTGGAGTGATTCATCACCTTGTTGAGAGAATATAGGCTTCTTTGACTCCATTTTGAGCATTTTTAGAAATAGTTATGGTTTGATTAAGTCTTGCATGACTTTTTCATCCATCATGAGCTCTTTTTGAGAGAATATAGGTGTTATATTTTAGGCTTTTGAAGGACATCCGACCCAAGAAGTTTCTAGGTCCTATTTTAATGGATCTTGTTGAGAGTTGAAGAATATAGTTACTTATGTGATTTCATTGTAATCGGTTCAGATTATGTAACTTTTGGAGACAGTGACTCTTGCAACCCTTTCACAAAATTTTGCAATTTTTTTGTGACTCAGTTTTGGAGTTGAAATTTAGTAAAGAACTTGGATATTATTGACTTGAAAGATTTGCCTACTTATTCTTTTCATTTATGTGTTTAGTCAGCTGATTGATCAAGTTACTAGTGAGGTATTATTTATTTCCTTGTAGCTCTGTCTCAAGTTTTAGAACCTTTGTGCATAAAGTATGTTTATGTAGGTTAAAAATTGTGTCAAAAGGTGTAATTGACTTGTAGATGTGAAATTGATTTTCCTCCTAGGAGTCTAAGCACTAGGAGCTATTTGTGAAGCACTTTTGCAAGAATATATAGAAATGAGTTGTGCAAGTTAATCTTCAGTCATTGCAAGGAAGTGTATGAAATCTAGTTTCAAATCCAAGTAACATTTAGGTGCATCACCATAGGGTTTAATTTTCATTTTCATGCATTCCCTCTCCCTTTCCCTCTGAAAAAGTCAGTAGTTTTAGGTGACACTATAGGAAGCCTACCCTCTCTGGAGGTTGACCTCTACTTATAAGTAACCCACAACTTTAGAGGCCTTCCCATGTTTTCTCTGAATTGTTGAACATCAGGTTCAACGGGGTGCATTTTCAGAAGATAACAACACTATTCACAAAATGTCATGTCATTAATTTCATAACCTTATTATCCTTATGCAACATAGTCTTTGAAGATCATATGGCAATTCCTATAGTCCCATGTCTCCTATCTTTTTCCAAAGTCACATATCATCCTTTCATGTCTGTCACCTATCTTGGTCTTCCCTTGTCAAACGGTCTATGGATACTCCATCATGTCATTCCATTTGGAATTCATCAGTTTCCATTCACATAACATGTAAGTGCATACATCATCCATATCATTAAAACACATACATCACATCATAAGACATCACATATTGCATTATTCATACATATATAGTCATGAATTAACACATCGATAATCATAAACATGACATCCATTAGGACCAAAACATTATGCATCCATATAGAACATCATAATCATCATATAACTATCATACATAACATTACATCATCATGGAATATAGGCATACAATAACCATCATAACTGCATACATTACATGACATATAAAATGAATCATTATAATCATCATCATAAAAGCATATATCATAAACATAATCAACACATAATGCATCATCACACAACATATAGCATATAGGCCGCATCAAAACTACATCATAGATAATCTCAAAAATCATGTCACAACATAGAGTCATGATATATCCCAAAAATAGAGCTCGCAGGCTCAACAGTCAAAATATAAAGTGTCATAACATAATGTCTATAACATGATGTCAAGATAACAATGTCAAATGCCCCTAAGCTGAACTCTCCTCATCCCCTTGAGGAGAAAACCGAGGTGACTGATGCTCGATGATAGGAACTGATACTGATGGCATAGTGGACATGGCAACATGAGTTTGTGAGGCTACTACGACATGAGTCTGATAGGATGATGGATCTATAACTGGAGGTTGTTTGTGCTCTGATCGGTGCCATGACCAAGATGACCCATGACTGTGGCTAGATCTATGGCTAGAGGAATGCTTGTAAGAGTGATGAGAGCGATGACCTGATGAATGCCCTGAGGATGTAGAGCCACACACACTGCTCTAGATGCGACTACTGTGTGTGCTGCTACTGCTCCCTGATCTTTTCCCTATCCTGCTCTGTGACCTAGATAATCTAGGCTCTCTCTAATTAACTGGTACTACTCTCTCATACATCATGCAATACTAACCTTTGCTAGCACTAACTGTGGCTAGCTCTCTAGCAACATCTCCAACTGACCCTATAACCATATGTGCAAATTGAATGCACCAACTCTCTATCTCTTGTCGCTGGATCTTCGCCTAGTCTCTCTCAACCCGAGTAACCTCGAGCTCTACCCATAGGGATTTGATCTCTGCTATGGCCTCATCCATTCTATGCTACATATTAGTTAAATTTTGATCCACTGTGGCATCTCGTAGTAATGGTGGCACCCTGGATATATCTGACTCCCTATCTATCATCCTCTCTCAGAGATGCTTCTTTGCCTCGTCCATGTCCTCATATCCACTGACATCTAGCTCCTCATCATCACCCACATCCTTCTCTCCCTCCTGCCTGACCTCCACCTCCATCTCTCCCTCTTATTTGACCTCTGCCTTCGATTGTCTCTCCTCCCTCAGCATCTCTGCCTTCTGTCTACCCTCCACTACTATCTACTCCTCTCTCTCCTCCTCCTTGGCCACCTCAGGGATCACCTCTAGTGGTACTCTCTCGACACACTGCCTGACTCTCCTCACCTGTCTCCCTTCGTCCCCTCCTCTCCTCCTCCTCCCACCACCACCGCCATCCTGTTCGTCTCCTCCTCCATCTCCGCCACCTCTCTCCCATCTCCTCGACCTCCGTCTCTCCCTCTCCCCCTACCCCCTCAACCTCCTCACTACACCTATGGAATAACTAATCGGTGATCAATCGGTGCTGGACCATTTGGATCTGTCAATAGATGCTACCTATGTGTCTGCCACCATAAGTCATAATCTGCAGACATCCCTGGATCTGTCAGACCCCCACTCCAACCCCATGGCTATGCTATCAATCCATCTATTTGTTGCTCGGCCAACAAAACTGATATCGCTGGCCCCCACATCAGCTCTCGCGATGACCACGCATACTCCACTATCCCAACAGGTACACCCTACTACTCACCAAACTAACGTAGTATCCATTGGGGTAGGTACATATCAATGATCAATTGTGACTGCACAATCTTCCCAATCAGATATCAAAATTCCTGACAGAATGCTAGGTGATCTCCCTCTCCGGCCCACTGTGGACAATCCCTATAAGGCCTCTAGACAAATTCTCTCATCATATCAATCTGGTGTTGCTAGAAGCCTATCTCTCCAACTCTTGTCTGCCATAGGGCACTCACATATAGGAAAACATAAGGCATCCCATCTGCTAATTGTGGCTTCTGAATCGGTGGATGAAAGACAAGAATATGATCCCAAGCCCATATCATCAGTAGTGTCATCCCACAACTAATGCTATGTACACCCCTGTAGGCTACCTCATGTAACTGGTGATACAACATACCAAGCAAACAAGGCCCCCATGCAAAAATTGTCCTATCCCGTTGCATGCGTACCAGCACATCCCAACATCCGATTGGGAACCCATGTCCCTGACGATCTAGAATAAGGATTCTGACAATCAAGGTGCATAACATGGCATCCCACAGTGGATAGTGCTCAACCAGGTACTCCCATAGAATCTCGTACCCCTTAATGCTAAGGCCCGTGCCATCATCTGCCTCATATAACTCAGTCATGAATTGCACTCCTCAATGAGGATCATACAACACTCGTGCCCCTTTGATCGAAATGTACAGGATCCGGTACATGTCCTTTAGAGTAATAGTGGCCTCCCCTGTTGGCAAGTGGAAGGAGCAAGTCTCCAAATGCCATCTCTCGGCTAATGCTGTCAAAATCCCCCTATCAACCCAGATAATGGGAATATAGGTGACATAATATAACCCCAGCCACATTAATCACCTCTGCTTCCGGTCTGTTAGCTGATCCCAAAATGCATATGTCGATGGTCTGAACTCGCGCGTATAGATCAGTGGTAATCATTTCTGCACATGCAGAAACAAGAGTTAGCACATTATTGAAAATCATTGTTACCATCTATCTAATTAAACATAAGTAGAAAGTGAGCCTAAAACTAAGTCAACTTTGGTCAAAGTCAAATGCGTCGCGTTGACTTCATTTGCGTTGCACCTCGACATTTACGTCATTTTGACTCACAAATGCGTCATCTTCAATCGCTTGCGTCGATCAATCTATCAAATGCGTGACTTTCTATTGAATGCGTTGCATGGCTCTGCATATTCATTGCAATCTTGCGGATGTGTCGTTAAACCTATCACTTGCGGTGCAAGACGATGAATGCGTCTCACTAGAATTCGAATGCATCACACCTGATTGAAACCTAACGTTTTCATTGCATTTGCATCATGATGCATCAAATGCGTCGAACACAAACTCAAATGCGGCTTATGTGAATGAATATGCGTCGCGGCTCATTCGTTGACCTACCTAAAAACCCAAAAAATGCATGAAAAATGATAAAATGATAAGGCAGGTATGAGGTAATTACTGGTGGCTCTACGCCCTCTGGCCATCTAAACATCCGCATAATGTATTCGTGGTGCTTGGTCATAGGAATTGCCATCTTTGTGCGAGGTCTCTTAGCTCTGAGCTCTCAAAATTTACAAATGTGAAAATGAAAATGAATTGACTTTTACCCATTTTCAACCTATTTATAGGGTCAAAGTGTGCTTTTCTTCTAAATTTTATTATTGGAGGCTCTTTTGACCAACTTTGATCGGCTCGTTGATTGCTTTAAACATGTCAAAATCTAAAACCGCTTGCACCATTGCTTTTCTAGTCATCAAATTAGCTTGTCGGGACACTTTCCAAATTTTTTGTCATCGGGCTAAAATTTGAAAACTTTCCCGAGGGGGCATGGATACTTTGTACCTTCGCTGGGGCATGTTTCTAACTGAATTTTCTTTGTCACAATGCGAGAGGCTGCATTATGACAAAGAGGGGCAAAATATAGACACATAAAAATGACCTAGGCTCGCAAGCTCTATTTTCGCCACATTTTTCTCCTAGCATAATTAAAACATTTAATTATGTCCTATGGTCCACTTTCAACTATTAATTAAATAATGCATAATTATTTAATTAATTCATGTCTTTTATTCCTCTTGATTATTTAAATAAATAAATTTTATTTATTTATTTAGATATGTCACTAATGCTCTAATCTCTTTCCATAATTAAATAAATTCCTAAATTTATTTAATTATCTTGGTCCATTAATTCTTCCTAATTTTTTTATTTTTTATTAAGGGGTAAACACTTTTGACTGGAGCTATGAACCGGATACAACCATTCAACAATACCACCCCAATGGGGTTTGAACCTTGGTGGCAAGAACAACAATGCCACCTATAAACCATCACACCATGCCAATACTGACATTAATTCTTCCTGATTATTTAAATAAACAAATTTTATTTATTTATTTAAATACGTCATTAATTCCTAAACGTCTTCTCATAATTAAATAAATTCTTTAATTTATTTAATTATTGTCCACCTTGGTATTTTCCCAATTCTAAATAAAATTATTTATTTAAAATGGTTCCACATTCTAATTTTCCCTCTTTTAGTAAAAAAATCAAATTAATTATTTACTGTCACATGGTCCCACCTTTTGAATTAAATTAAAATTTTAAATCAAAATAGCAATTTTCCTCCATAAATCAAGTAATTTCTCATATTATTTGATTTTCCAGCTCTCTTTTTTTATGTGCCATCCTTATCTCCTTGTCACATGCAATATTGTCCCTTGATTTGATTTTCTAAAATCAAATATTGTCCACTCATTTCAAATTTATCCTAATGTTGCCCTAACCCTAATTGTGGGTTGTCACATTGAATCTTGTCCATTGATCTTAGGGCATTTTTCAACTTTTAATCTTGGCCATTCATCCAAAATTGCATTTTCTATAAAATGACAATTTTGGTCTCATTTTGACATCTTTCATGCTCTTGACTTTATCTACATCTCATGCAATCTTGTCTTAGGCATACTTTATCTCTTGGTATTTTGGCATTTTAGGCATACTTTAGTCTTGCTTACTAGTTGCATAGTTGCACAGTGTAGCATTTATGATCAAATCCTTCAACATTTGCTTAGGTCTTGGCATAGTCATAGGTTGATCACACAAAATTTGAGGGCAAACTACATATTGCAACAAATAGAGAAGGTGCAATGGGGGTCAATCATGGAGGTTGAAGACACTAGGTAATATCTTTCTTTGTTTTCATATTATTTCCTCCTTTGTACTTGATTGTTTACTTTGGGTTTTTATTTATTTATTCACTAATCTACTAACCTAAATATTTCCCCTAGTTATAATAGATACTAGAGAATCCTTCTCCCGAGTCTATGTGAGAACACACAAGAGACTCAGATTCAGGTTGATCATAAATCACAGGGGTTCACAAGACCTGAACTACGAAGTGGTATTCTTTCGTATCCTCTTCTGAAGGTACCAAGGAAACCGCGCTTGCTATGGCATTGACATGTTTATTTTCTCTCCTAGGGACATTGTCTATTGTGAAAGGGGAAAACTGATTGAGAAATGACAAAGCAAGGTCTCGGTACCAAGACAACTTACTTTGTTTAGCTTGATAGGTTCCCGTAATTTGATTCACAATACGCTCAGAATTGCCTAGTATACAGAGATGTTTGATTCTTAATGTAATCACGACACACAAGCCAACAATTTAAGGGATTCATACTCAATGATGTTATTGGTGCAAGGAAAATCTAGCTAAAAGGATAGAGGGACTGGTTTACCTTCGGGGGATATCAAGACCACACCCACTCTAGAACCAATCTAACACCTCGATACATCGAAATACATTTTCCATTCAAGGTCATAGTTAATTGTGAAAATATTTTCATTAGGGAACAAATCCAACCCAGGGAAGGAGCAAGATGAGGGAGCGTTTGCTAATTTATTAGAAATTACTTGACCCTTTATTGATTTCTGAGTAATGAACTGTATATCAAACTCAGAAAGCAACATAACCCACTTCACTAATCTCCCAACAAGGTCAGCATTAGAGAACAAATGCTTCAAAAGATCTATTTTTACTATAATGTGCATTTCAACATGGAAAAGGTAGTGTCTCAACTTCTGTGTAGCGAATACAAGAGCGAGGCATTGCTTCTCCATGGAGGAATAACAAGTATCGTAATTGACTAGGATGTGACTGATATAGTAGACCACTCTCTCTTTCCCTACATTATTATACTGAGCCAACAAAGCCACTAAAGCATATGGTGACGCAACAAGATAAAGTAAAAAGGGCCTATCTTGCATAACCAACATCAATACGGGAGGATTGGCCAAATAAGCTTTGATTGACTCAAAGGATTTCTGACACTCCTCATCCCATATGAAGCAAACGCCCTTTTTCAATAAACGAGTGAAAGGGAGGATAGAATCAGCCAATTGAGATATAAATCTACAAATCACCTGAATCTTCCCTTGTAGACTTTGCAACTTAGTGATATTCCTCGGTGGAGGCATGTTAATGATGGCATCAATTTTATTTGTGTCAAATTCGATTCCACAGTGAGAGACTATGAACCCCAGAAGCTTGCCGACATCCACGTCGAAGATGCACTTATGGGGATTGAGTCTCATCTTGTAGAGTCGAAGCCTCTCGAAGATAAGACAAAGGTTCTTCACATGGTCTTGATGAGTTATTGATTTCACCAAGATCCCATCAACATAATCCTCTAGGATCTTATGAATAAAATCATGAAATATCAGGGTCATTGCCTGTTGTTAAGTCACTCCCGCATTCTTTAAACCAAATGACCACATAGTAGAACGTACCTGAAGGGGTAGTGAAGGTTATCTTGTATTGATCATCTAGGTTAATATGGATCTGATTGTAACCTGAGAAGCCATCCATAAAAGATAACAATACATGGCTTGTAGTCGAGTCCACAATCATATCTATATTAGGTAATAAAAAATCATCCTTAAGAGTCTTTATTAAGATCTTGAAAGTCAATACATATGCGAATATGGCCGCTAGGCTTACTAACGGTGACTATATTCAAAATCCAAGGGGAGTAGTCAATCAAATGGATAAAACCTGCTTTCAACAGCTTCTCTATCTCACTCTTGACCATCAACGCCACCCTTAGATTTATCTTTAAGATTTTCTGCTTAACCGGCTTGCCATCGGGACATAGGATGATATTGTGATCCATTATAGAATCATCAATACTAGGCATATCCTCATATGTCTAACCAAAGATATTCAAATGAGAATGCAAGAGATTAGAGTGTTCATCTACTTCCTTCAAAGAGAGACACATCCCAATCTTGATTAATTTTTCTGAAGATTTAGGATCCATAGGAACTTCAACAATATCTCCTTTAAGGAGAGAACTGCAGTCTTCAGGATGGGATATTAGAACATCATCACTGACGCTAGATGGAGGGTCTTTCTCGTTAACACTCAACATATTCTCCAAAGTATGCTTGTTTATGCAAGTGATACGAGAATCGTTTCTTGTGGTGATAAGGAGGCAACGGGGAATAGGAACCTAGAAATTCCCCTAGTGCTTCATCTAAAGAGAAGACATCCAAAGGGACCTTCTTGGACTTCCTCCTTTCTTCTATCAACTCAGGGTGAACCAAGCTCAATGGCTCGGCTGAAATCATATTAACACTCCACCAAAGCTTTTGTTTAGACTGTTCAACATAGCATCCCAAACCTAGATAGCACTGTTGTGGCTTAAACTAGATAGGGACTTGGATTCCTTGCTTGATACACCCTAGGCCTTTCTTCCCATAGCCATACCAAGAGGCGAGTTCATATCCAAACTCATAACAAGTTTGTAGAACTTCAGGAGGTGGAAACTCTATGTAGAGTGTTTCATTCCACTAATGAATGCCAAATGTCTCTACAAGAGTGTTCCCACCTTCTTTACCAGGTTCACAAACATTAACCTCCTTTGTAGGAGTGGGATTACCCTCTTGGGTAGAGGAAGGACTGGTCTCTTGAACAGGATCACACTTCTCTTCTCGAGCAGGAGTGTCATCCACCTTTGTGTTGGAAACACTTGGAAATTCTATACCAGAGGGGATTTCCTTGTATTCCGCGATGAAGAACTTGGAGAAAGCCAAGGATCCCCAATCATCACCAAGGAAATCATTTGATTGAGAAGACAAAGGGGAAGACAAAGGAGACTTAGGATCTTTTTCTTTAGGTGGTTTATTTTTGTTGACACTCACTCTTGAAACAAATTACATAGAGGGTGTTGATGAAGAACATGCCATAGCATTAGTGGTTAAGGATGGAATACAATTCTTGAGAGTGGATACAATTGAAGCATGACCGACAACCGCTAGCTCACAAAGGTGAACAAATTTTGGATCTAATTTAACCATAACCACCTGATTATTTGTGACGAACTTCAAGGAACGGTGTAAAGTAGAAGTCACAACACCCATAACATGAATCTAGGGTCTCCCCAAGAGAGTATTATATGATAACAGGCCAGGAATCACATAAAATGATGTAGGAAAGGTAATTAGGCCTAGCTGCAAAGGTAGTATTATTGTACCTAGAGCTTGGTGGCTAGCGTTATTGAAGCCACAAATATACAAGGAAGAGGTTGCTAAAGAAGATGGATCAACTTTAATTTTAGGTAATAGGTCCATACCGAAAACGTTGAGAGCTGAGCCAGTGTCAACAAGAATATGCTTAATACCGATATTATTAACATTAATTATAATCATCAAGGGATCTGCTTGCTTATACACATCCGGAGGTAGGAGTTCTTGCAGGTGGAACATAATATTCAGCGAATCCACTTGAATATGAGCCAACAACGCGTTAACATCTGTAGGCCTAGCAAAGGCATGCAAGAGAATCTTTATCAAGGCTTCCCACAACATCTCTTGGTAAACCGAAGCTGTCTGAAGCAAGTCCCAAAGTGAGATCTTAGCCAGAGTAACATGAATTTGCTTGACAAGATTGTAATCACCTGGTGCCTTGATCATAGGCTTAGGTGTTGAAGGAAGACTTGGTTGGGAAGGTGGTAAAGAAGTAGGAACTTGAGTTAGTTGTGATGTAGGAATAGAAGGTTGTTGATCCAAGTTTTGTTTATTTATCCTTGTATTGTATGTATTCCCAACAACATTATAGGAAGTAGAGTATGTAGCTTTCAGAAACCTTGAATATAAGTCCGATGAATCACTACGACATGAAATCCCATAGATAGAATAGTTTTCCCTAGGGGATGGTTCAACAAGGGTCATGTAAATGATGGGTTTCTTAGGGCTCAGAGGAGCCACAAATACCACAACCACATTTACCAACTCCTCAGCTTGCGAGGGGAGAGTTTGTTTGGAAGATTTGTAGATAGGGGAAAGTGCTTCTAAGAAGTCATCCAGAGTGTCTTCCAACATATCAAAATATTCTTCAAAAATGGATTATCATAAGCACGTGACATTGCGAAAATAGATCCGATGCGTTCACGTTAGGTTCACCAAAATGTGATACAAGAGGGATTTGCTACACACAGGTCTCTTTATTCTCAAGAGATCACCAGGGAATGAACTACCCTTATACACCTCAACATAGGCAATTCAATGAAAATGTAGAAAACGTATACCTCAATTTGTGTTTCAGAGAAAGCTATTTCATATCTTGAGAGAGTGAAACCCCAAAATTTCTACCTCAAATGAGTGAGTTCTCAGCCAAAAGACAGTAGCGCAATTTCAGGATGCCAATGCGATGCACTTTTGTCTAAAAGGTGCACTGGCATCCTAAGCAATAGAGGGCTCAGGAGATCAAGCAGATAGAACTAGGTTCCACTTCTAAGCTTAGATTTGGAATGTACTGAGCGAAATAAACAAACAAAAAGCCAAAAATCATAATAAATACAAGGGGACTTGGAGAGAGCTTACCTTTCATGGGACATTCAAATCTTCACTCCAAGCTCCACTTTGCACCTACACACAAAAGAGCAAGGGGAAAAGGTTGGGGCTGTATAGGGGCTTGCCTCAATCAGACCCCTATTTTGGTGTTCCCACCTCCATGGATAGCCAAGTTTGAAAGGAGTGTAAATGAAGTAAACAAAGCGTGTGGTGAAAGAAAAACCCACTCAAGAGTAGAACCCGCACCACGAGATAGTAAATGAACAAGGAAGGAAATTGAAAGAGAGAGAGAGCATTACCCATGGGTTTAGACCCTCTTTGGAGCACAAAGATGCACCATTGAGTGCTTTCTTGAGAGCTATTGCTACTGGAGGGACCTCAATACGACATGGATTTGCTTGTGAGAGTGCTGCTATCAAAGATGAAGAGAACTCAAGGCTAGAGCAAGTAGTAAGAGAGCTTGAATGAATGACTTCCAACCCCAAATGAGAGCAAGAAAATGGTTTTTTTTGCTTGCAAGGGAAAAAAAGAGCCATTAGATCTGAAGCCCAGCTACTAGGACATGTGTCAAAAGAGTTAGGATTCCAGATTCCCTATTTCAAACTTGGAAAACTACTAGGACGCTAGCATGTTGCACAGACGTCTGTGCGTCGCACAGGCGTCCAGAGCCTAGATTTTTGGGAAACATGTCATTAGGCTTCTGTTTCTCTGCCACAAGTCTGTATGGAGTCAAAATCATGAAATTTTGACTCATGGGATTTTTGTCATTAATGATCTAAGGTGTCGTAAATGCTAGGCAAGAATGCAAAAATGTGGAATTGCCCCTAGGTGCAATTCTGTGACATTACACTTTTGATATGAATAAAATAAGATTTTCCCATCTCATTTTGAGTTATTAGTATTGTGTAATGGAATTACTTTGGATGGATTAATTTTGAAGATATAAAGTTTATGTGATTTGAGTTAGCATAGAAGTACCCAAGAGCTGGCCAGTCAAGGGATTGCAAAATAGATAGATAAGTATTTTATTTTCAATTCTGTCATTTTTATTCTATATATGATAAGCACGAGTGAATTTTATTTATGTGTGTCAAGCTTTGTTAAGTTAGTCCTATAGGTTTTAGTTTGAGTTTATAGTCTTTAGTTTTGTTATCTGAAGTTCCAGAGCATCCACTCTGGTTGTTAGTTGTAGGTTGTTGAGTTTGTTTTCTGTTAACAGTTGAATGTTAGTTAAAAGTTGTTTTCATTTTGACTTATAGTTTTATTGCAAGTACTTATTTTCAAGTAATTTTCATGCTTTCTAGCTTAATCATTTATGCTCTCTAGTTTGAACATTTTATGCTTTCTATTTTAGTCATTCCATGCTTTCTAGATGAATAACTTCCTGCTTTCTAGTTTAGACAATTTTATGCTTTTTAGTTTAGCGGCCTCTTTAGTTTAAATTCTATTTTCAACTATCCCAAACATTTAGAAAATATGAGAGATAGTCAAGATGTTTCCTATTGCATATAGCCTCTGAACACTACTTGGTCGATACATTTGATACATTTTTCAACTAAAGAGATAGGACCCAATGACAACCTGTCAAAGTCCATGATATTCTCAAGGCATGTCATGATGAACCTTGTGGGGTACATGTTGTATCAAAGAGGACAACTCTTAAGATTTTGACTACTAGTTGTTATTGGTCAACACTTCATAAAGATGCAGTCAAATATACAAGGAGTTGTGCTAGATGTTAGAGGATGGGATAGCCTACAAAAATAGATGAAATTTCATTACAACCATAGCTAGTCATAGCACCATTTGATAAATGGGGGCTAGAATTTATTGGTCCTATATATCCAACTTCCAACAAGGAATATGTACTAATTTGTACTAACTATCTTACAAAATAGGTGGAGGTCAAAGCCTTACAATTTGCAAGGAATGGAAATGTTGCAAAATTTCTCTATGAAAATATCTTTATAAGATATGGTGTTCCTATTGAAAGAATGAAGAAGGAGCCCATTAATGTGTTGTCATTGATGTCAACATTAGTTCAGTGAACATAATGGAGATATCCAAATCCGGTATTTTGGTTTGTATTTGCTCATATGATAAGATCTACTTATGTGATGATAGTATGTTGTTGCTGACTATAATCTACATTTGCGATCAAAATTTTAGTTGGTTTGGATGTATATTTTGAAAGATATAAGTGATAGTAGTTCGACATACAATTTTGGCTATGTACAATGCAAATGGGTATGAGTAATCTGGTTCGTGTTCCTCTGGTGATAAGAATCAGTTTCTACAATTTTGGGATATTGCTTACAAGTTTTAGTACAATGTATATTCTAGATGGTGCATGATTATGTGGTCAGATTGATTGCTAGTGTTTGATTAGTTAACACATTTTGTGATTAGGTCTAATTCTTGGCCGGCCTAATGCTTAGCATGTGTTGCAATGATAAATATGTAATACAAATGTCAATGAGATCTATGTTATCAACTAGGATTGCACCTGAGATGCAAAGCTAGAAAGCTCAATAATCTTGTGTAACATTGGAATATCTTCAGGTTGTGGGTACCCTATAATGAAGATAGACCTCCAGATTATGGACTGGTTCCCTTTTTATTTTCTAATGAATTAATGATTTTGAAGGAAAATGGATAGAAGGCTCTAAAATGAATGTGATAAAACTGAATTTAAAAGGATGGCGATGCACCTAAATGATGGTAGAACTTGCAGACTGATTCACAACTATTTTCAGAAAAAATGTTTACATAGTTTAGAAATGGGCAATTTGATCACAATAATGTTTCCAAAGAAGGCCAAACAATTTGTCTTTTCAAAAGGAAAACAATTTTTCACAATTTGAAGAACATAATGAACATAAGCACAACCTATGACCTATGATGCAAAATTAATTTTGTTGATGTACAATAATGAATGAGACAAAACTAGAGGTTTTGATGATTAAAACACAATAATTTCATCAAAATCATTACAAAGACATTTGCATTATTTGAAGAGGTGAAACTAATAAATCTTGAATGAAGATAACATGAAAATACTACATAAATGACAAATAATAATAACCTATAACCTTCTTGTTCTGTATAAATCTATAAAAAATGAGTTCCAAAATCTTCTTCTCTCTACAATGCACAAGAGAGAAAAAAGACAAGAACTGAGAAAAAACCTAAGTCTTTTCTCCTATATACAAAATATGACTACCAAGTGCCAAGAGGTGGCACTTGCAGTTAACTACATCTAAAAATAACTCCCAAATATCTCTCCCATGAGAAAACATGAAAAGCCTCAGAAAGAGGGGTCAAAACTGAAGTAATTTGAGCAAAAATAGGCTCAAACCCCCCTTACAATTAGTTTGACCAAGTTGGACTCCAAAATCACCTCAGTTTGACCATAAATCAAGGAAAATCACTCCACAACTTTGAGTTTGCATTTCAATTTAACTCTTCCTTCTATTTTGCATGATTGAGAGGAAAAATTAAACTAAATTAACAATTATTAAATACAATCAATGTGATTGACTTAATAAGTTCTATGTGATACATGCCATCTTCTCTATGTTAATTACATAACAAGTATTGAAGCAATTTATAATTTTATTGCATTTAATAGTTGCTAAGTTACAAATTTTATCTATTGATGGTGTAAACATAGTAGGTAGAGTAAAATCTAAAAACATTGACTGTCACAATTCTATTGTGTATACTTGAAATGTTAAGGCATCATTTTGAAAGTATATAGTTTCTAGAGCTAGGAGATTGCTCATCTAATATAAAACTGTCTACTATTTTGAAAATTTACTTCTGCATTGGCTACTCCAAGTTTTGATGAACTTTTTCTTGGCTTTGGTAATTATATACAGTTATTATTTGCATTCTTTTGATGGAACTTCTATTGATAGTGAATGAAAATTGAATACCTTTGCATTAATGACAGTAGCCTTTAGCATGCTGGCCTCAACCCTTATGGGAGCCCATTTTCCTCCAGATGTTGTAATGTCAAACAAGATGAATCATGAAATGATAAATGAACGTGTACCTGCACAGTGAACAAACAAGTTAGATAAAACAATGAAGCTTGATGCTCATGTGATGACTTGAATTTTTGGCTCTCTTGTATATATGTGATAAATGTCCAACTAATTTAATACATCATAGATGTAGGTTATATCTCTATTGATGAAACATATGATGAGAGTTTGTATCCTAAGATCTAACCACATCCTTTCCATCATCTGCAGGTATGTTTGAAGATCAACAACAAGAGGAGTTGAAGATGGAGAAAATCAACATGAGGATCTGTCAACCTCTTTTCCTATGTTTTTCCATTTATTTATCTTCAGATATATAGCTTGTATTTATGTCGTCCATGACTTTTGTGGGACATTTGAGCATACTTCTTTGTAAAATAAATGAAGACATCAATACTATGCAAATTTGTGTAATTTTCTGTTGTAAAGAACATTTGCATAATAAAATTGAACTTCATTTGAAAGCATCTTTTGTGCAATGACAAAACCTTAGTAGAAATTTGTATATACCTTTCTTATTTAGTTCCAAATACTTACTACCAATACTACTTGATTAAGTTGTAAGAAAAAAATAGGTAACAATCTATTTTATGTCCATGCCAACCTAAATCATGTATTGCATGCTATGGTTTAAGTATGAAGATGTTTTGATTCAAGTGTGGAGCCAACAAGGAAATTTTGATTTAATTTTGATTCAATATAGGGTTGCATCTAATTATGCCAACCTAATTGACGTATGTGGATGAATTGTGTATATATGTAAGACATTTTTGAAATTATAAGAAGAGATGAGATGCGATTATGTGAATTTTGTATGTGTATGATCTGAACAATAGCAGATATATTGTGAATATTGAGCAATTGTAAAGCTGAGGAATGTTTTGTATTCTATATCTGATAAAGTGCATAGAGTCATTATATTGAGCATCAAAGGAACTGAATTCAACATAAGGAAGGTGCATTTTGTATTAGTTCACATCTTGGCTATGTGGCCATTCTATTTTGTATCTATCCTTCTTTTTGTGGTTGTGAGCCCTCTATGACAGTGTGTCTTGGCAGTGAGCCTTTTGTAATATCTTATAATCGGTTATAATATATTGTGAGCTAATCCTCACCGTGGTTTTTCCCTTTTTGGATTTTCCACGTAAAAATACTGGTGTTCATGTGTCATGTGATCTTGTGATTGTTTCATGCTTTCATTCTTTGCTATAGTTAGATGTTTTTTTGTTAATTGGATGGATTATGATCAAATGGTTTAATGGAATACTAATTCACCCCCCTCTCAGTATTTTGGGTGTTCAAAAATTTCTATCAAAGTAAGGTTCCTTCTAAGAAGCCTAACAACTTGAGGAAGATCTTGGAGATTGAACACATGGCTAATAAAGAGTTTCCAAATCTTACTACTGAAAGTGATTACATGATTGACAAAGAAGAACTCAAAGTTTCTCTTGAATATATTGACAGAATTGAAGGAAAAAACAAAGATTTGAAGGAAAATCTTAAGAAAGAAAATGAATGGATCAAAAACTTGAGAGAAAAAATCAAGAAATTTAGAGAAATACATAGGGAAGTCAATGAACAATTGAAGCAAACAAATGAAGATATCACTGGATTAAAAGTACAAGTGGAAGAAAAGAAAAGAATTGAGGAATGTCTGAATGCAATGGTAAAAAGCAAGACTAATGAATGCATAAGACTTGAACAAGAAGTGGTAACTCTGAGATCAAATCTGGAAAAAGCAATAGTTCATGAGGAAAAATTCAAAACAAGTTCTACAATGCTTGATGAGCTAATTGTAGGACAAAAACCATCTAAAGATAAAGGAGGTTTAGAACTTGAAGAAGGAGAAAGATCAAAGGATAACTAGACCCTAACAAAGTTGAAAATCAAGAGAAGACTCAAGTCAATGAAAAACAAATCAGGAATCAAAGAAGCAATGCTAGAAGACCCCCTATAAGACAACCAAATGCTCAAAGGCACCCATATTTTAATGGTATTTTCTTTTCTTGCAATAAGTTTGGACATAAGGCAATATAATGTAGAAGTAAAATGAATCAGAATGTTGGATCCTTCTCAGGACAATGTTTTACATGTAAGAAATTTTGACATAGAGCTATTGAGTGCATAAATCATATGATGAATAGATATAATACTAGTAGAATGGTTCAATCTTTCAATGGTTATTGCTACACATGCAATGTATTTGGACACAAAGCTAACTAGTGCAGATCCATATTGAATAAAGGTTAGTTTGGTTAGAAAAATGTTGTATGCTACAATTGCAACAAACCTGGACACATTTCAAAATTCTATAGAAGTAAGAATGGAAGACATACTAATTCAATAAAGAGAAATGAACCTATGAAGAAAATTGATCCTACTGAAGTGAAGAAGGAAATGGAAAATATTTGGAGAAAAAAGAGGAGCTTGAGAACAAAGAAGAATCAGGAACTACAAATGAATTTGTACCTCCCTCTGGTGCAGATAATTCTCTTGAAAATTAAACCTAGGCATGGGCTTCAGGGGAGCAATAACAGAAAAATAAAACAAACCCCTAGAAATTTGAGGTGTTAGGAGTGATATAAAGATGTGTGGTGTAAAATCACATGCTTAATATTTTAGAGAAGAAAATGGAAAAATATGTAAATATGAAGAAATGCAGAGTGTTTAGGGTTTACTGTTCATGAAAGAAGGGTTTATTAGCTTTATGGAATTTGAAGCTCATTTAATGCAGAATTAGGGCATATCAGAAAGGTTTAAAGTGAGATTCTAAGTCAATTTTAATCACATTTGTGCATTCGAAAAGAGCAGAGTGATTTGAAGGAGATTCAAATGTAATTTAAAGCGAATTTGGTGTAGAATACTCAAACCCTAGATTTTGTTATGCGCATAAAGAGGTATTTACGACTTATTGTGCTTTGTGCGTTTAAAGTAGAATTATTTTTTGAAGTATTTGAGCTCAAATTATGGTTAAAATGGCTACCCCAACTGTTGTTCATATCACTAAGAGGCCTAGATCAAAATTTAAAAGATATCCAATGAAAGTTTTTGACAATGATGCCATCAAAAATTTCTCGAGCATTCCATTTAGGGTTTTGACTATGAAAGACACTAAGGCATACATACATGGGAAATTAGAAGAATATGATCACTTGAAAATCAAAGATCTCTGGATCAATGAGCTTATTGGGGATGATCACCTTGTGAAACCATAATATGTTAACCTAGTGAGGAAGAAGCTAGATGTTTGGAATTGGTTCCCTAACTACAATTATGATACTAATGCCAAATTTGTGAGGCTAGCACTAAGTAGACTACATTACAAGTTCCTATGGACCGATGTGCCTAGACTAATAACCAAGGAAGTGATTAAGGATGTTACAGATTGTGTGATATTGGAACCTTACTAGTACTTAAGTTTGTTAAGAATGAAGTTGTTATGGGACTCATGGTGCCACCTATGAAAAAAGAGCTTTAACAACTAAACCTATCAAGAATCTTGTTGTGAGATATGCTTCCATGATGATAGGTCATAAGATCTATTTTAAAAATAGAGATAACTCAGTTTTAGCTACAACTATCAATGTTGCACATGAGATGGTGGTAACTAAAAAGGATTTTGACTTGTGTGAGTTGCTCTGGAAAATCTTGAGAATCTGAAGTTGACAAGGGAAAAGAAGTATGCATTTAAGTTTGGCACTCTGATTATATGTTTTTTTGTTTACTTCATGAAAGAGCTTCTTGGAAGAAATGATGTTACATGAGATAGGAGTAGACTAGTGGCACATCAAATTCTAGACTATATGCATAGTTTAGGTGGCTTTTAGGCTCAAGATGATGCCTTAATTGCATTCTTTGTAGTTTTTCAAAAGAAAATGCATGAAAGGGAGAGAATTCCCTACAAACTTATAGATAAATATGTAAAAGAAATAACTTTTCTTGTTACAATTGATGAGTGTATTATTGAGGCTATTGAACCAAGATTAGTATGGATTGAGCCTCTTGGCTATGAAGTTTCTAAAAATGAGGTTAATGGATACGTGGAAATATTTCTTAAAATTCCTAAGGACTCCTCATAGAAAAGGTATGGGACATTTGAAGAAAAATCATCAGAAGTGCACATGGAACTATCAGAACCTGCAAGAAAGAAAAGAGTGACATAAGCTATAAATGAATATTTCATAAAGCATGGACTTACAGAAGAAGTAAAGAAGTTAAGAACAAAAGTTGTAGAAATAGTAGGTGCAACTAGTGAGCCCTCTGAACCGAGGAGATCATGAAGAAAAAATTCCATCCCTACCTCTACACTACCTAAGTCTTTTGAAGTTGTTGCTACTATTGGTAAAGGAAAGAAGGTGGAGCCTCGTGCTTTGATAATTCAAGAAATCATTACACCAGCTAGACCTAGCACAAGGACAAGTAAGAGGAAGAATGTGACTCCAGTAGTAACCCCTACTATCTCTACAAGGAGAAAGAAACAAAAATATTTCAGAGAAAAGAACATAAGTGCAATTATTGAAGAAGAAATTAAGCTAGGATTAGAGCATGAGGAACAAGTGACAAGAGAGAGAAGAAGCAGTGCTACTGAGAGCGGTGAAGGTGCTTTACAAGAGGCAAGCACCAGAACCAAGAAACAAAAAGTGGATATTGTAGACACATTAGAAGAAGAAGAAATGAAAAGAGAAAAGGACGTATTCACTGTACATGTTCATGAGAAGCTTGAGAAGAAGAAAGAAAAGAAGATAGAGGAAGGCCGTTCAAAGCAAAAGAAAAAGTAGAAAAAGACTCCTTCGATAAGGGCACACACTCCTATGAAACCAGATGTTTTAGTTAATAATATGTTGCATTATGATAATATGCTAGAAGCTACAAAAAAATTATATGAAGAAGTTGATGAAACAAATAGGAATACAATAATTGAAGCTATTATCCAGTATATTATTGTTTTAGAGGTTGACATGAGCAATATCAAGAAAAAGGTTCCTAGAGTTGTTTGGGATGTCTTAACAAAAAGAAGAAGAGAGGACATTGAAGTAGAACATAAAATGAGCACTAATGCCTTGGAGGAAATTGGATCCTCATTATCTGAAGATGATAAATATACATTGGTAGAAGTATATACTAAGGAGTTCAGAGTTAAACAAAGGGTTACTATTCTTATGGGTAGAAAAAAGGATCAAGTGGATAAACTAAAGCAGGAAATAGTAAAGATCGTCAAAGTTATTGTTGAGAAATTTGGCATGATAATTGCTTCCACATCCGGTGCAACTCAAGGAAAAGAGAATGTTGAAGAAAAGGTTATTGATGCAGAGGAAAATCCTCCTCTTAATTCAAACTTGTTAGTATTCAAAGAGGTCATGAAGGAGAAAGGTGAAGATGATCATATCAGAGAAGAAATGCCAATGTTTGATGATACAAAGGATGTTGTGTCCTCTCTGTAGCGAAGATTTTTGTCACCTCTTGCACCTCTAGGGTTTTGCACCTAAAAGGAGAGAGACAAAGATCAATCACTTCATTCAATGAATGATGAATAGTGATTGAATTATGAATTAGGGTTAAAGGTCTCCTTTTATAGAGAAGAGTTAAGTGAATGGCTAGAATAAGGTTCATGATCAAGGGCCAAGATTAAATTAGAAGATAATTTAATCAAGGTGGAGGTTAATTGAGACATGGATAGATAAATACTTGAGATGGAAGATAATATTGGCACAAACAAAGAGGTGATAAGAGAAATTAAATAATAAAGATTATTTAATTTAGGTGGCCAACATAGGAGAAATAAATAAAATATTATTTTATTTATTTAAAAAGAAAGGTGAGAACAAATAATGAGATAATTAAATAATTAAAAATAATTATTTAATTATAGAGGAAAGGTGGAGTGTTAAACATTAAATAATTAAAAACAATTATTTAATGGAGAGGGAAGGGATAATTAAATAATTAAAATAATTATTTAATTATAGAAGAAGATGGAAAAACTAACTTTTGAATAATAACATTTAATTCAAAAGTTGGGGGGGGGGAAGGACCATTAGACTTAAATGCTTAATAAAAGTCAAGAAAAGTGTTTAAGTCATTTACAATTCTTTACAACACCTTTACAAGACATGCATTTTATTTAGTTTGCAAGGGTCCAAGACCTAATTTGGATGTGTAAAACACCTCACAACATTAAATCAAGGCCTCATTAAGTCCAATTTACCATCAATTATTCCAAAATCAAGCAAGAAATACTTTTTTCTATTCTACACTCTCCACCACCATTTGATGAAACACAAGTTACCCTAGAGACTTCTATTCCTTTGGAAGACACTAGCAATCCCACTGATGATGACATAAAATGAGGTGCAAAACAAGAAAAAGAAAAGAATGATACAAATGGCATTGAGGACCTCTTTGATAGACAAAATTTTAAGATGCACTTGTAAAGATGCTAAAGAAAATCAAAATGAGAATGGTGAAGAAGAGCAAGGTGAGAAAGATAAGGATAATAGGAAAGATGATGACAAGAAGGAGGATGAAGATAAGTAAAAGGACAAAGCCTCTGGTGAAGAAGAAAAAGCAGAGAATGAAGAAGAGTTTGAGGAAATAAAGAATGAAGAAGAAGCACAAAAGACCATGGACTTACCCAATCCCACCAGAGAATCTTCCTTCGGGAATCCTCTTAAGGGTCTTTTATCAAGATAAATAATATTTTAACCGACAATATCTGCCCAGTTATTACAACTCCCTATGTATCAAGGAAGTGTAAATTTGGAGAAGATCTCACCAATTCAGAAGTTGTAGCTTGGAGATGTTTTTCATGCTTCTGGAAGGAAAGAAATAATTGAGACTCACTAGAAGGAAGATGAGTTAATAAATGAAGCTATAAAGACCTTGTAGGATGCTACTCCTGGTTCTTCAATTGAAAATTCTTTAACTTTCATTGAAAATCTTAGGTTTTTGGTAGATTTTGTTAAGGAGTACACATTTGGTCTGAAAGGATAGATTGAAAATGAAGTGAAAATAAGGGTTGCAGAGAAGAGGCTATTAGAGTTATAGGAGAGATGTGTACCTGCACATTAAAAAGTGGAGACATGCCTAAAGGAAATCCAAGAATGTGAAGATGAAGCAAATACTTTGTTTCTAGACTACATGAAGTGGTCAGATGCCACTCAAGGTATTAAGGACTTAATGGACTCAATTGAGTCACAAGTAACTAATGCCTCTAACGCCTATGAATTGGCTCAGGATAGAGATCACACCACTTGGACTACAATAAAAGACATGTGTTGTTAATTAGATTTGCACCCTACTGAATACAAGATTCAACAATCTACTGAAACATGAAAACCTTCTTCAAATGTGGGTGATTTGAACGAAGAAGGAATCTCCAGAGTGAGCTGGTTCTCCGAATGATGAATATTATTCTAAATACTTTTTTGAAGGAAAGAGTTAGAAGGATGAACTGAAATAAAAAAAACTTAAAACTAACTGGTGATTAACTTGTTATTTCTGAAAAATCCAGATTTTGCCACTCACAACAATTTCTCTATCACAATGGTTCTCACAATCCATTGGTACATTATTTCATCAGTAATTCATATGAAGATTCAAAGACATCGAATACATCATACAACCTGAAAACATGAAATTCTGTGCAGAAAAATCATAAAAGCAGGACATTTAAGGCTTCAAACTTGAAAACACAATTACATCAAACTGCTGTTACCAGATTTAGACTAGAAAATTGAAATAACTCTGTTGCTTTATTGAAACTGAAAGAGTGTCTGTCTGAACTGAGTACAACTGAGTTTACAAGCTCAAAAAGGCTCAGAGCAAGAAACTGTATTCTGAACTAGGGAGAAGAAAAAGACAATCTTTTCAAAATATATCTCTCAAGAAACCCTAATTTGAGCTCACAAAGAAGCTCAAGGAAAAAAGCTTCAAACTATCTCAAAAGACTGCCTAAAAGCAGAAAAAAGCACACTGCTTTTATGATCAAACTGTAAAGCCTCTAAAAATAGGCTAAATCTGCTTTAAAAGCAAGAAAAACACCTTATCTCTCCAAGATAAAGCTCAAACTCGACCAAGAGGAAAAGTCAATATAATCTGCTAAAAATAGCAAGAAATCATAAAACAATTTATAAAAGATTGCTTTATACTTCTGCTTTACATCATTACAGATCTTACAATTTGTTTATTTTTTGCAATTAAAGATTACAAAATCTTTTGCAAAAATAATTACATCCTTATTTCACCAATACAATGCTTGATTTTTCTTTTAAAAAATCATAAAAAATTCAAGGCATATTATTCTCACATCAATATCCTTAACTGATTTCTCTAAAATAAATTTAAAAAAA
This sequence comes from Sequoia sempervirens, assembly GCA_007258455.2. Taxonomy (NCBI): domain Eukaryota; kingdom Viridiplantae; phylum Streptophyta; class Pinopsida; order Cupressales; family Cupressaceae; genus Sequoia; species Sequoia sempervirens. The sequence goes on along the minus strand of VDFB02323354.1, from coordinate 86,411 downwards.
AACAAAATAGATAATTGATTTCTTTAAAAATACAAAAAGCCTAAGTGATCAAAGATTTCACCCCTAGGTCATAAGATATTTACCATTCATACTCTCATTGACCTCCTTCACAATCCATAACAAAATCTTAAAGCATTGACACTCTACATTTTCACTTAAGGCAAAAATGAATGTTAAATGTATAAACACCAGCCCTAAGGACTTAGACACATTGACCTAGGCACATGAGAATTCGGCCACCAAAACATTAGGCTTCAGATTTTAAAATTCATAATGCAAAAATAACCCTAATTTGAATTTCTCCACATGCTAAGGTCAAAGGTGAATATTCAAGGTAATTATAATGTTGGCTCGAAATAGGGCATGAGACAAAAGAAGTCAAACCCTAAAAATGATTTCATTTTCTCAATGATCAATTTGGAAAACTTGCTCTACCTGAGAAAGCACGCTGCCTCCACCATGTTTAGGGTTTCGATTTGGACCTCTCTATTCGAGCTTTCTGGACACTCTGTATGAGCTCAGCCTCTTTGTGCTCTGATTTCCTCATTTGGCTGTAGGGTAACTATTCCTTTGTTGCTTCGTGGCTTCTCCTTTTATTTCTAAAAGCAAAACTTGGCCTCTTGGCCGCGGCTTGTACATGCTTTTTTCTGATTTTCTTTTACATTTCTTGTGCTTTATTCTTCTTGGTCATCCTGTACGAGCATGAACTTGAGCTTTTGTCTAGAAAACTCCATGAGAGAGCTTGCTCGAGGGTGGTTACTCTTCATTGTACACAAGGTAAGCTATTACTTATAGCTTTTATGGCTTCACTTCTCAAGCTTCCTGGTCTTGTGGCCGCGGCTAACACAGTCTCTAATGCATTTGTTTATATTTTTCTGTGCTCATCTTGCAATCTAAGCTTCCTTGGGCGCCATACATAAGCTTTCCTTGGCATCTTACTTGGGGTTTTGAAACTTTAGTATAGCTCTGGCTATGGCTATAAGCATTCTCTCACAGGCATGAAGTGGTAAGTTTTTCTCTAAGCATATATTTCTCTCTTCAGAAAGCTTTAAAAAACTTCTCTTTACTTATGACTTTATGGCCATACTTAGGCCAAGCCATGGGAATTTTATTTTCTGTACACAAAGACTTTCTTGTAAACTCCTGGGTTCGACCCAAAAGAAAACAGTGTGTATTTAGTGTTTTGGAAACAAACCCTCTTGTGGGTGTTCACAACTTTGAAGAAAACATTGAATTTTGTTTTTCCTGTAGCAACACGATGTGGGTATATGAGAACTCTGCATTTAAGCTCAAACCCTCTCATGGGTATTTCGGAAATGGCATTGAATATGTGTCTTGAACATGGCCTTACCATGATTTCGTTAACACTTCCTCTCCAAAACAAAGAACTTAAAGCTTTATGTCCTTGTGAATTATCATCTAATTTTCTAGCCATTACACAGGCCACACCATGTATATGCTGAATATGATCTTTCAAAGCATTATTGGGCTCGACCCACCATGATTTCTTTTCTCTTCTGTTATTTCTTGAAAGACCCCTTCATGGGTGTCATTGCAAGTTGTAATTTTTGTATTTGAAATCAAAACCGCAAATCTGGGTATATGGGAAAAAAAATCTGTATATTCATTTTGCATTCAATTTATGGGCTCGACCCGTTATGGCTGGTGCTTTTCTTTGACTTTGACATTTTGTTAAAACCCTCACACAGATATATGAAATTTTGGAAAAGGTCTCTTGCTGCAGATGATCTAAATGAGAAATTAGAACCTTGAAGAAATTTGGATTATCTCTCAACCAGGGCACACACATTCAACATTCTAATAAAGATCCCTTCTATATATCTGTACTTTGCTTACATCTCGTAGAGTTATTTCCATACTTCTAAATTTGTCTCTTTGTGAAGAAAAGTACCTCTGAATATACTATTGTTGAACACCCTCCATAGGTTCCTGAATGTTGGAAATGTATCTTTTGTTTACTTTCATACTTTCAAATAACAACAATACAGTAGCTCTATTTAAAGCAATCATTTGCACTCTTCAGCCATAATGAAATTGGCTGTTTTGTTAATCATTTCAATGCATTGCCAGAACTTTCATATTCTTGGTCCTCAACCTGGCACTCTTCATGCATTTTTATGCTCCATTTAACAAAGCTGTTCCGTGAATCTGAAACAATTATATTCCTTGTTAAGGAATTATGTATGCTTGTTCACTATTCTTGATTGTGAGAAAGAACACTGATGAACTAAACCTCGCATGACATATGATCATGATGAAAAAAAAACACTGTAGCAAAAGAACGTGAATCATACAACAATGTTTGAGATAAATGTACTCAATTGAATTAATTGAGCGGGTTAAACTCACTGTTCACCTGTAGCTTTTAGAAAGCATTTACCTGATTGCTATGAATGCACAGTTGGTTTAATAGCTTGATAGATAACTATGCTTAATTCTTTCAGTTGTATATCATTTCTTTTCTTGATGAATATGATGATACGATTTCTTTATCAGCCCACTTGTAATGAATAAGGGTAGCATGCCGAGCTCTACCCTTGTGGGAGCCCATTTTTCTCCACATGCTTAGTGTTCGAATATTAATCAACGTCATGATTTACCCTATACCTGCACAAGGAAACAAACAATGTTAGCATAAAAACAAGATATGATGATCATGTTGATGTTTCTCCTTCAACTCATTTCTCTGCACTTTCATTTGATTGTTTCAGTGTATGATTAGTAGCAAAATGCATTATTTGTTGATGGTTCATATAGGTATCTTCATAATCGGAGCCTCTGACATCCCCCTCTTCCTTCCTTCAGGTCAACAGAGCTCGAGAAGACAAAGGGTGCACCATTTCAGCATCGACCATCAGCCAATCAGGCAATGATGATTATGTTGTTACTTATGTGATTTCTTCTTTTGCATCTTCCATAGTGTAGTGTGCTATTAATGATGCACTGTGACAGTCCCATCCACGACTTTTGTGGATATTTTATTTCATCTTAGCTTTTCATTTTGAAAAGAAAATGCATTTCAATGCAATATTGTAATATCATTTGAATTCTTGCAATCAAATAAAGCTATGTAAATATGAATCACTTTATGAAGTGAATGAAAGCATTTGAAATGCTTTGTTGCTTATATGCTCAATTCTGTACTTCATTTAATTGTAAAATATTGAATTAGCACTTCTAAAACTCAGTTTCCTCATTTAAATGCACAACTGTCACTTGAAGAATAATGAACAAAGTGCAAACCACACTTAAGCATAATGAAGAAATAACTGTAATTTCACCTTAAGATATAACAATGTTTAATCCAGCTCCACCAATTGAGCTGTGGTGAAAAATTGGTAACAACATGTACAATAGATTATTCACATTGCAAAGGTAGAAAGAAGATATCATAAGGTGGTTTGGACAACTTGGGGACTTGGTGCAAACCAAGCATATAATGGTGTCAAGTGCCCTAGCTGATGCTGAAAAGCTTACAAAGATAAATAAAAATCCTAGTACTCCGAAAGAGGGAGAGGAGAGTATATTAGAGCTGGAATCACTATATAGAATGCTTGTAGCAACCAAGAAAACTTGGAATGAATGGAAGTCTGCTTGGAAAGCAATTCTCAAGGAGCTTGAAGGTGCCTCCTCCTCTGATTAAATATCTTGTTACTTGTATACTTTTTCATTGTTTCATTTTTCCAGTTTTTCATTGCACATGTGGATGGTTCAATTTTATGGTTAACTCCCTAAGGGGGAGTTTGTATATCCATGTCAGTTATTTCTTTGTATATATGCATCTAAGGGAGAGTTTACATGTGTTTCTGACACACCTTTTGTCCTTGATGTCAAAGGGGGAGATGGTGTATGTTTGGAGTTTTTGGAGATGTTTGTGAAGTTTTTTTGGAGATTCATTTTTGGCACATGTTTCCATCAATGACAAAGGGGGAGATTGTTTAAAAATGAAGAAGGATCCCCTTAATGTGTTGCCATTGATGCCAACATTGGTTTGGTAAACATAATGGAGATACCTAGATCCAGTATTTTGGCCCGCATTTTCTCATATGATAAAATATACTTATGCGATGATAGTATGTTGTTGCTGACTATAATCTACATTTGTGATCAAAATTTTAGTTGGTTTGGATGTATAGTTTGAAAGATATAAGTGACAGTAGTTCGACATACAATTTTGGCTATGTACAGTGCAAATCGGTATGAGTAATCCAGTCTGCGTTCCTCAAGTGATAAGAATTAGTTTTTGCAATTTTAGGAGATTGCTTACAAGTGTTAGTATAATGTATATTCTAGATGGCACATGATTATGTGGTTATATTGATCACTCGTGTTTGATTAGTTAGCACCTTTTTTGATTAGGTCTAATTCCTGGTCGACCTAATGCTTGGTGTGTGTTGTTGTGATTAAATATGTAATGCAGATGTTAGTGAGATCTATTTTAGATCCATGTCGACCTAAATCATGTATTGCATGTTATGGTTTAAGCACAAAGATATTTTGATTCAAGTGTGGAGTCGACAAGGAAATTTTGATTCAATATAGGGCTACATCTAATTAGGTTGACCTAATTGATGTATGTGGATGAATTGAATATATATGTAAGACATTTTTGAAATTGTAAGAAGAGATGAGATGCGAGTATGCAAATTTTGTATGTGTATGATTTGAATAGCAACAAATATATTGTGAATATTGAACGACTGTAACGCAGAGCAGTGTTTTGTATTCTGTATTTGATAAAGTGCATAGAGTCATTATATTGAGCTTTAAAGGAACTAAATTCAACACAAGGAAGGTGAATTTTGTATCAGTTCACATCTTGGCTATGTGGCCATTCTATTTTATATCTATCCTTCTTTCTGTGGCTATGAGCCCTATTGGACAATGTGTCTTGGCAGTGAGCCTTTTGTAATATCTTATAATCGGTTATAATATATTGTGAGCTAATCCTCATTATGGTTTTTTCCATTCTTGGGTTTTCTATGTAAAAATACTAGTGTCCATGTGTCATGCGATCTTGTGATTGTTTCATGCTTTCATTCTTTGTTACAATTAATGTGTTTTGTTAATTGGATGGATTATGATCAAATGATTTAATGGAATACTGATTCACCCCCGCTCTCAGTATTTTGGGTGTTCAACAGTTCCTAGAGAGATAGTGACAGACCAAGGGCTACAATTAACCTCATACCTGATTACGAAATTAGTGCAAGGATATGAGATCAGGCATAGAAAGTCTACACCTTATCACCCTCAAGAAAATGGCCAAGTGAAAGTGGCTAATAGGGAAATAGAAAAAATTATGACAAAAACAATGTAGTTACATAGGAAGGATTGGGCATCTAGGTTACTTGAAGCAATTTGGGCTTATAGGACAACTTAGAAAACAACAACAGGCTTTACACCATATGATTGGTGTATGGGAAAAAGGTAGTCCTTCCAATGGAATTTGAATACAAAAATATGAGAACAACAATCAAATTAGGCATGGATATAACTGGAGCACAAAAGGAGAGGTTGCATAACCTCAATGCACTAGATGAGATTTGTATGGAAGCAATACACCACACTGAAATAGTGCAAAAACAGAGGATGCAATGACATGATTAGTTTATCAAAATCAATCAGTTTAATACAAATGATTGGGAACTAATTTATGATTCAAGGTATAAGGATTACAAAGGAAAACTATAGACCAAATGGCTTGGGCCATATAAAATCAAAACAATTTTTCCAAATGGAACATTTTAGTTGCAGACTATTGATGATGTCAGGTTTTCATTGCTAGTTAATGGCCATCTATTGAAACTCTATAAGAGGCCATTGAAGAAGGATTATTTCCTACTATCCTTACACTCATTTTGAACCAAAAAATACAAAATTCATCAAAAGAAACAAGCACTACATTATAAATATCAGCAAATGAGCTACACAACTCGCCTCCTATTATTTCATAGGTATAATCTTCAAACACAAAAATCACATCCACACACTGCACAAGTGACAATCGAAAGTCTTTATTTTCTAGCAGACTCAAGCACTTAAGGGACCTACAACAAAATTCCCTAAGGTACACTAATCAAAAGGGACCTATTTCATTCATCAACCCATAGCACAAGTTGCACATCCATCCTTTCAGTTGTGCTCATAGCAACCATCATTCACATTCATTGCATTCAAATTCACTTTTCCATCACACGTAGCAATCAAATCACCTTTTTTGCATTCTCTATACCATGAATTAACTTTCACCTTTCACATCATGTACTTTGTGTAGTCTTTGAGACATGCTCACCTCAAGCTAAATTACACTCCACACCATGCCTACTTGCAGTTCATATCAGTCACTTCAAATCATGTTGCATGGTGGCACTCAAAAACTTCACACGCATCATACCTCATGTCATAGCATGTAAACAAGTAATCTTCATATTAATTGTCATAATTAACAATATAGTTTACTAATTTTGTATATGTTTATCATTCGTGCATGCATATCAACTTCACATTTGAAATTTCTGCTATTTTTTAATTATCCCTCTGCCACTCTATACTCACTAATTGAGGATAATCAACACCTTGTTAATTATGGTGGCACTCAACAACTTCACACATGTCGTACCTCATCTCATAGCATTTAAACAAGTACTCTTCATATTAATTGTCATAATTAACAATAGAGTTTATTAATTTTGTATATGTTTATCATTCGTACATGCATATCAACTTCGCATTTAAAATTTTTGCTACTTTTTAATTATCCCTCTGCCACTCCATACTCACTAATTGAGGATAATAAACACCTTTATTTGGGGGAGGGATATTCAAAGGCCATAATCTTTAATATTTAGCTATTTTCAAATTTTATAACATTTTAATTTTTTGCTATTCTCAAAGAGGAAATGAAGAGTTAAGAGGTAAGCAGAGGTATCTAGTGAGAAATTAGGTAAATTGGGTGATATAGCATAACAAAGCCAACAATAAGTGAATTCAGTTGAGATACTGCAATGAGAGGAGACATAGTGAGAAGAGAACCATAAACCCATAATTTTCTACTCAAAGACAGATGGTGTATGCCAATCTTCCAATAGGCTGACTAGTTGGATTACTTCCTCAAACTCATAGAATTTAATGAATTGACGACCCCACAGTTTGCTAGCACTCTACAAAATGATGAGGCAATTGTTAAGGGCTTAACAATGGATGCATCAAAAGTTTCCATTACGTAAGTATTAGGGCTTCCAAGAAATGGAGAAGAATTTCCAGTAAGGTATATTCCATCACAACTAGAAACCGGCTCTCCTTGTTGGATGAGAACTTGGATTATTCTTCTCAAGGTACAAAATGTTTATCTTTACCCTAGATTTGGGCCTCTTTAGCCTCACATATCATTAGGTATTTGACTTATTATGATAGACAATCACTGTTATCTTCAATACATTTCAAATTGCTTAGTCACTTACACCATGGAAAGGAGGTTAATGTTCCAATTTTTCTTTATAATTTGTTGAAGAGAATGCCCTTGAAATATAAAAGGAAAAGAAATCAATAAAATTTGTCACATTTTTGTCTATCACTTTATTGGTTAAAAGAAGGGTTTAATTTCCTAATGTGTCTTGGGAGGATTTTTTGAATTGCAACAATATCGACAATATCATTCAAATGCATAATGAAGAAGATAGGGGTTAGGAACAAGAATTAGAACTTGTTGCGGCTTCTCTTGAGAGAGAAATGCCCTTTGGTTCCCTTGTTGCAACACCTACCCACAACATGGAGGAACCAGAAGTGTAGGGTCAATAGGAAACACAACCTGCAACCTTTGTTGAGCAGTCCACAATTGAAGACAACTTAGAAACCCCAATTTATAGTAAAAGGACAATAAAAGAAAAGAAAAGAAAGAGTTATGCTTCTACCTTTGCACCTATAAAGGGGCAAAGGAAGACCACACCATCAAGAAGGAAATCACATCACCTAAGAAAGAAGGGGCCATGAAGGGAAGGGATAAAAAGAAAAAAGATGTTGTAATGATAAAGACAACCACATAATCAAAGGGGAATTCCCTTGGTGATGAAATAAAAACACCAATTGTACAACCTTTGTATTTTACCAACACTTCTGACTTTGATTTAGAAGATATTTTTGTTGCCAAAAAGATAAGAAGAAAATCTCTAAAGAGCCCTATCTTAGAAGGGTTTGTGTATACAAAGGAGGTAGGAGAAGAACAATTTTTGGAGAAAGAATAGGAATTTTCATTGGAAGAAAGGAATACGAATAAAGAATTGCAAGAATCCTTGTAGAGAATTAAACAATTAGAAGACTTATTGAAAACATATAAGTAGAAGGACAGTGAGAGGGATGCAATAATCAAGGAGTTGGAAGAAAGACTCCATAAATTTGAGCATGGATCAAAACTAGAAATATTGGCATAGCTTGCCATGGTAGAAATAGATGGAAAATATATAGTTCTAAAGATCTCAATTGGACCTATAAAACCCTCCACTATACCCACTGTCGTGCCATTAGGTATTAAATTGTTGAAAAGAACACAAGAATTATCCCAAAAAGAAAAAGAATGGGAAAGGAAGAAAAATAAAATAATGTCTAATCATGATAGAATAGTTTAGAAGAAAGAAACAAAGGTGAAGAAAATGAAAGTAAAAATTGAAGATCTGGCAAATAAAACAGTGCAGTTGATGAAACACAGATTGCCTGCTAGAGTTTATGCCTTATTTTTTCAGGAAACGTTTTTATGTTTTCAATTTAGCTAGATAATTAGTGACTTACCTATTGCAATGAATTCCAAATTTTCCTTTTTAGAATTCCACACCTAAAATGTAAGACCGGTTGTGTGAGTTTTATTTCCATAATTTTTTTCTTTCTTATGAAACTTCATGGAACCCATTAATATTTGTAGGGGATCTCCAGATAAGGGCCTTGGCCTCTTATGTTAGAAATGAGCACCAAAGGGGAAAGATTCTATAGGAATATCATGAGATAGAGAAATATCTCCCCTTACAACTAAGAAATGATTCAAAAGACCCTAATGAAGTAGTGGACGAATGGTTAGAACTCATTCAACATAGGGGAGTCAAAGCAAAGATTATGGAATGTAGAGAAATAGATTATAAAATAATGAAGGAACTAGCAACATGTACCATTAGAGAAGACTTTAAATTTATTCAAAACAAGTGGAATGAGCTTACACCAGAACTCAAGAGAAAGGAACCAAACTTTGTTTATAATTATGCAATAATAATTCGTAGGTCACATAAATATATTTCAATTGCAATGAGAAATGTAGTTGCTTGGTTCCCACTTACCTTCCATCCTCCTATCCTCCTATTCCCTATACCACATTGGAAAGGAAGAGACTAATAGGAAGAGGCAAGAACAAAAAATAAAAGACTAGAAAAGCTATCAGATCAACAAGGATACTACTTGAAGCAAGACAAAGGGGTAGACTGCATGGTAGATTTCAGATAGATGGCCCTGCAATATAACCTTCAACCTTAAAGTTGCTTAAAGAAAAACAATAGATTAGTTGGGGGAATGACGAGTTTAATTAATGGATAATTTTCCTTTACTATTTTATTCTTTTATCATTTCATCTGCTAAGTTTCACAAACATTTCCAAGACCTTATATATCTTTTATATGCCTTTCATATACTTTTAAGTAGTTTAAAGTATGTGTAAATGTAAATGTGTTAAATTGACATATGTTTGTATAAATGTATGAATGTTTATGAAATTTAGTATGATTTTGTGTTTGAATTATGGTTGTTAATAGTGTGGGTGCCTTAGGAATGAAACTAACATCTTGCAATGAGAAAGATTGTTAACCTGCAACAATAGATTTTCCAACCCACAACATAAGGATTGTGGATGGTTGTATGGGAGAAGTCAAAACCGCCAAAGTGAAACACTTCCAAAAGAGAACAAAGGTGATTGTTTAATCATTAGTTATAAGTCACCACATCATACTTTTTCTCACCGAATAAGATCACCAGGAGGAGGAGTATGTTCTCAGCAAGATTAATTTATGACATGTCTGCCCTTAGGAACACATCTCTATCATGACAATTAACCATTAGGCATAGTGTTCTAAATTGGTTTCCCTAATCCTATTTCATAATTATTGTTTTTTTTTATTAGACTAAGTCCTCTTCCTATCTTTGAGGAAGAGTGGATAACTACTTTATGAGGCTTTTTTCAGCCCTAGAAGAATAAAACTTCTCATATACCCTATATAGTGGGATCTGTTGTCAAGGATTAAATCTAGTTGTTGGTCATTGTTCTAGTTGTTAATTGTAATCTAATTGTTTTTTGTTACCAGTTGCAACAATAGATATGTGTTTTTGAATAATAAATCTTCACTAAATTCTTGTTGAATTGTATGTAGGAGTTCAGTGTTGATATGCAATAAAGAGAATTAGTTTGACATCATGAATTGTCGAGTAAGTAAGTAGGTGTTGACAACTTCTGTGGAATCAACAACTCAAGTAATGGCCTCTTGAGGTATTTCTACTCCACTTCATTTCTTGTTGTTAGATTAAATGACGCATTGTTGAAATTAGTTAAGTGAGTTTCCAATTATATGCATGTGTAATTTATGAATGTCATTTTGTAGTTTTGAATTGAATTTTATGTAGTGTTACATTGGTTTCATACTTTGGAGGAATTAGTTACAATTTTTAATAGTTAACAATTACAGTCTTAAGTGTTAGGTACCTGTAGCATAAGGTAACAACTTATATTTATTTCCCCTATTTTATGAATTAACATTTCATTTCATTTTCTAGCCTTTATAGTCTTTTGTTGATCCGGTGGATATTTTCAGTGAAAATTGAAGTGTCTCATTTCTCTCTAGAATTTGCACCGTTAGAAATATCTCGGTGTCCTGATTCCAACGCAACTTGAACGGAGCGAAAAGGAGTCCGTTTGTGCAAGTTATGGCCAGTCAAACCTCAGGTCAAACTGGGATCAGGGGCGTCTAGGAAGCAAAAAAATGGCATCATCAAAAGTTGTCAAAGTTGGCATCATCGTGAAGAGCTCGTTGAGACGATTCCAACGGCGTTCGTTTCGTCGAAATCCGACATCGTATGCTCAAGATACAGCTGGTCAAAGTTTTGAGTTGACTTTTGAGGTGACTAAGGATGATGATGTCAGCAAATCATCCGTACCGTACGAAATTGACATGGATGAAATTGGGCATGACATGTGGCGGCTGAGTCATTGTACGGAACCAATCAATTGATGACACGTGTGATTTCTGTACATCCGTACATACAGTCAGCAGTGAGGTGGCAACCTAGTCACACAGTCCAGTCAGCATACTGTCAGCTTTGTCAGCGATGATGTGTCTCTGGCAGCGAATCATTTTGTGCCACGTGGCAGTCTTCCTGTCAGATGTGTGTCTTCTTCATTCTCCGTCGGCATCGGGCAGTTCGTTGGTTTGTTTAATAAAAAAGTGGATGGGGTTTGACCCTGTGATCTCCTATGAAACGGCCGGCCAGCTCACCGTTACACCAGACTATGTGCGTTAAATTATATGTGTTGACGGGTTAGTTTTGTTGTTATTTTGTTAGAGTTTGTTTGTAAAAGGCCTATGGCCGGGAGTTGAACCCGGAACCGCCGGTTTGTGAAACCAACTCTCCACCGTTCCACCATGCCGCGAGTTTAATGGTTATTTTGCACTGGTTTTATATAGCAGTTAGTTAGGAGATATTCCTAACTAAAATCCTTAAAATGGCTATATCCCAAAGTTTTAAATCAAATAAAACAACCTCCCAAACAATAAAAGCCCGTAATGAAATATGTGATGGGGCATAATAACCATTTAATGGTTTTAATAGGAGATTTATTTTTGATAAGGGAGATTATTATAGAATTATGTTAAAGATTTTATGTAAAATTGGGAGATGTTGTTTTTAGGAGATATGGGGAAATTATGTAAATCATATGGTTTTATACCATATTGAGTAATTTTTTTGTATTTAAAGGGGAGAGTGTGAGTGAGTTTTTTACTCAGAATTTTCAAGTGAAGGGTGAAGCTGTGAATCAGAGAGCAAGGGAGTTTTCTTAGAGATCTTTTGAAGACTATTCCACACATCGAGGGCATGTTTTTGCTGATGTGCTTTAAGGGAAAATTCTTGGTGCAATTGTAATTTTGATTTGGAGATTAATCGGATCGGTCACACTCCATTGGAGCGGACCCGGAGACGTAGTCACGTTTGTGACGAACTCCGTAATCAAACGCTGTTTGGACTTCTCTTCTTCTCTCTCTCGAATTCAGTTTCTCTTTTGAAGTTTTAATGCATAAATTTGTTAATGTATGCATGAATTCAAATTTCGTAAACTTGGAATAATCATTGTAAAAGTTAAGCATTCAATACTGCATATAGTCTAGATCCTATACAGATCATTTGTACATGTGTAATTTCTTATACTCCATTGATATAGGATGTATCTAGGATCCATGAATGCATATATTGTGCCAACACTGTCTAAAGTTTGAGTCCCTAGTTGATAATTAAATGCAACCTCTAGTGAAGGATGATCTACTTAGTTAGGAATGCACCCTATGAGTTGTGTGTAGACCCAATAACACCAAGTTTATTATACATTTGAGAGAATCTACAATAACCCTTCCCTAACCCTAACCCCATTTCTCATAACTATAGCCCTAACCCTAACCAAAACCCTAACCCTAATTCTAACTATAAACCTATTTCCCATAACCCTAACCCTAACCCTAACACTAACCCTAACCCTAAAACAAACCCTAATCCTAACACCAACCTTAACCCTAACCCCAAACCTAACCATAACCTTATCCCTAACCTTAATTTGAGCACTAATCCTAACCCTAACCCTATTTCTCATAACCCTAACATTAATCCTAAACCTAGCCATAACCATAATCCTAATTCTAACCCCAACCATGTCCCCAACCCTATGCTAAACATTTTTCTAGATCATTAACCCTAGTCGAACATGAAACATATCCCTAACCCTTTCCCTTTTTAAACTAATTAAACACTAACCCTTTTTATATTTGAACCCTATCTGAAGCATTTTTCTACAACCCTAACCTTAGTCAAACATTAAACATATCCCCAACCCTTTCCCTTTTTAAACCAATTGAACTCTAACCCTAATTTTTTTTCAACCCTAACCCTATTCCTAAACATTAATTAACCCTAACCCTAATCATAAGATCATAGCACCAACCCAAAACCTAACCCTATTTCTCATAGCTTAATCCTAATCCTAACCCTCCCCTAACCCTAACTCCATTTCTCATAACCATAACCCTAACCCTAACTCTAACCATAATCATAACCCCAACTTTAATCCCAACTCTAACCATAATCATAACCTTGTTCCTAACTCTAACCCTAACCCTAACCCTAACCTAAACCATAAACCTAAACCTATTTCTCATAAGCATAAGCATAACCTTAAACCCTAACCCTAATCCCAATCATAATCATAACACTAATTGTAACTCTAAACCTAACCCTAAACCCTAAACCCTAATCGTAACCCTAAACTAACCTTAACTAAATACCATAATTGTAACTCTAACCTTACCCTAACCCTAACCCTTTTCTATTTTGACTACATAAATTGATTTTATTTATATACAAAAACATTTAAATAATCGATATGTATTGTAGATTTAATATATATATACACTAAAAATATTAAATGATAGTATTATATTCCCCATTTATGGGAAGTGTTTGGTTAATCCTGCTATTAATCCAAGAATTGATGTGAAGTGGCAACCACCAAATGAAGGATGAGTGAAAGTTAATTTCAATGGAGTGTCTAGGGAAAAATCGGGGCCCTCTTGAGTAGGGTGCATTTTAAGAGACCAATTAGGAATGATACTTACAGAAGAGGCAAAATTTTTACCAGAAGTAATGAATAATGAAGTTGAAATACATGTGGTGTGGATTGGGATACACATGTGTTGAAGAATGGGGTTCAAAAGGCTTCATTTGGAAGGAAATTCGATGATTATAATCAATGCCATACGTATAAAGGAGACCCCCAATTGGAAGATCCAAAAATTCATCCCAAGAATTTGGGAAAGCCTTACCCTATTGGAAGACTTCAAATTGATACAATATATCGTGAAGGTAATGGGGAGGCAGACAAGTTATCTAAAACCACAATTGACATGATAGCAAACCATGATGAGGAAATATAAGAAGATTTGACTAAACTCCCATGTGTGAAGGCCATAAAAGAAGGTACTTGGAGGACAAGAGGCATTTATGTCATTGACAAGGAAGAATAAATGAGGGAGGGAGGTTGGCAATGAAACGACTTTATGAGCCCACAAGACAAGAAAATTTGGCATATTGAGCAATGGATACAATCATTAGTCTCAATGCGAAGGAAAGGAAAATGTTCTTCAAGGGAAGAGTCATAGACTAGAGGCTGAAGAAGGTTTTTAATATTGTGGATGTAGAGACAATGGACGCCACTAATGAAATCCCAGGTTTTTGTTTTCTTTCCTCCAATTATTGATACCGAGTTAACAGTGATATCACATCCATGTTCATGGCCTTGCTTTTGTAGGTGCAGGAAGATATATGGGTGGTGAAATGGCTGTTAAGGAGATTGGTGAAAGCCTGATGGAGAGTGTAGACATTGAAAATTGTCCTAGGCCCGTGACTTTAATTTCTTCATAATTCTTATCTTCATTTCATAATTAAATAATGTTAATTATTTAATTATTTTCTAAAGCCATTTTTCCTCTATTAATTAAATAACTTTAATTATTTAACTAATTCATTCTTACTTTTATTCTTCCTTGATTAATTAAATAAATATTATTTATTTAATTATGTCGCTAATTAAATTTATCTTCTTTCTAGAATTAAATAAACTATTATTTAATTTATTCCTATGACACTTTCAACTATAATTAAATAATCATTTTAAATTATTTAATTATTCTTTAGCCTTTTCTCTCTTTAATTAAATAAATCTTTATTTATTTAATTTAATCCAAAATCTTGAATGTTGAATTAAATTATTATTTAATTCATAAAAGGTTTATCCTTAGCATATTCCTCTATAATTAGATAATCTCTTTGTTATCTAATTAGTCATTTATCACTTATGTCTAGATCTAAATTGATTATCATTCAGTTATCTAGTGATTTAATATCTGATTATCTTTAACGAACAAAATCTGTGTTAATCAGTCCGTTATCTAGATTTATTCTTATCTTCTATGTGTAAACCTTTATTAATTAAATAAATTTAATTATTTAATTAATTTATTATCATCTTCTATCTATTTCAATCTTTATCTTTACATGCAACCTTTATTCTTCTGTGTCTCGACTAGTTTCCGCTAAGGATTAAATTACAATTTAATTTAATCCTCACCTTTTATGCTTTATCACTCACACTAATTCAACCTTAATCTTATTGCATGCCACATCTTTTAATCTTAATTGTCGGTTTATCTTTCAATCTGAGCCTGTCATTCGAAAATCATATTTCCTATAAATTGGCTTTACCTTCATCATTATTACTCCTCCCGAAATCTTATGTTTTGGAAGCAACTTTAGAAATCTTCAATGTTTCGCTATTATCATGATCATGAGGCCATACTTGCATGCTTAATGAAAATATGAGGGAAAGTATCATACAACGACAAAATGGAGAAGGATAATGGAGGTTATTCATGGAATCGAATGTGTGTTTGGTAAAATCCTTTGTTTATGCATGTTTTTATTTCTTTCCATTATTCTCGATTAGTTAGCTTGCCTTTATTTTAAATTATGCTTTGAATTGCTTAACCTGTGAATTTTCCCTGTGCTACAGAGAGAAGGGATAGATAGATATCTAGAGTGGGTAGTGGTTGGACGGGGTCTCAGACCCACAACTGGGGTGTGGTCATAGCTCAGCCTAAGCTACAACGGGCCATGGTTACTCTTTGTGGTATGGGGCATTGGGGAAGACATGGAGATGAGAATGCAAGAGGTGGTTGGTAATGTAGCTCAATTGAAGGAGATAATGTGAGCTCATCAAATGTTGGAGGAATAGACGGTGATGACACTCCCCACACCTCATGGGGTGGTGGTGGCAGATGAGGACCTAGATGAAGATGTTGTTCTAGTGTAGAAGCCTCCTAATCAGACTGTTAGAAGGAAATTTTTGTCTATTTTATAATTTTATTTATATGTGTATATGTTGAACAATGATGTATTTTGGGTTTGGCCCCCTTAGTGCCAAATTAATATATCAAAAAAATGATAGTATTATATTATATTACATTATTATGAAATGATAATATTATATTATAATTAATATTAGAATTATTTTATATATGAAAAGAATCTTAATATATTTATATTATTATGTTATTAATATTAAAAATATTATATTAATATTATTATTTTAATATTATATTATTATTCTTATTATTTTTATATTTATAATAATATTTTTTATATTAAATTATTTATATTATTGTTTACTATTAATATTATTATTATAGTATTATATAGTTACTATATTATTTTTATATTAAATTATTCTTATTCTTTTATTATTATTATTTTTGATTCGTAAGAGATAATTATATTAAGTTTCCATAAAGATTACAATACGTCTGCATAGCAGGTTGCAAAATTGCAAAGATGCCTTTTCTATCCATCCCAAACACCATTTGATTGACATTACCGACCGCATCGACCATCAAAATTCACTAGAAAAAAACATAAACCCTACCTAGAGACCATGGAGGCAAAACATATACATATGCTAGACTAAAAAGAGACGGAAGGGCCACCACCCAACAACAGCCATAAAAACTATAGTTTTTTATAAACAAAAACCTATAAACCAACCAGGCTACAAAGACAACGGCTAAAAGCCATTCATCTTAGAAAATTGAGCAAATTCTACCACCCATTCGAAGCCACTAACCTACTCCATCACCAATAGCTTCTTCAGGAAACTGACCCCGTACGCAAAAATTTGGTGGTGCCTAATAAAGGCCATGCCTTTGAGTTTCAATAACAGGGGATAAACCTTAATAACCTCTCCCGTCACCTTGACCAGTGGAAAATCCTAGGGCCGAGGTGTGCCGTGACCTGGGAGAGCTGATTTCATCACCTCCTCCAAGCCACCTAGGAGTTCTTTTTTGAAGAGCTTGCAAATTAGTTCCTTGGCCTTGGCTTTAGGAGTCCTAATGTCTAACATTGACGCCAGGAAATAGGAGACAATATGGGTATTCACCCAGAATGTCTCTTGGTTTGCCAAAATATCCTTCCCCAAAATCATTTTTACAGCTACCACCACGTGTAGATCAATCCGTACATAATTCTTTTCAACTGTTGATCAGTGATGAGCTTGAGGGCTGTTTGTCAAACCTTACAATCAAACTGAATGGGCATGTCTTGCCCAATGCTTACCACCGCTTCAAATGAAATCTCAAAAATGAATCTGGAGCACTCTGCCATGACTACCATGCAGAGGGCATAGAAAGCGAACCAAATATGGAGAGAAAATAAGCTAAAAAATCAACATATAAAGAGAATTCTTCGTCGGGCTTGCCAAACTTACCACGTTGTACATCAACCATTAATGAGTATGGGAAAGGTTATCATGATTAGTTATTAATTTGGATTAGATGCTTATATGTTTATATACTATTATCATTGCTTCTGTATGATTATGGACATGAAAGGGATGATGTTGTAACACTCATATCCGAGAGGCTTACGATATCATGAACCTCTTCCTGATGATTGATGTTGCTTCAACTATATGATATATGTTATATGCACATGTACTTTGACGTGTGATTGGGGTGATGCAGGTACTAAGTATTGACTCCGCTTGGATCCATAGGCCTGAACGTACTTGTATTCCTCAATGATGGTTACTGGAGGTAGTCACAGGCCAAACATCCCCTACCCTATCCCTCTGTACCTTGTTAGTGAGGTGTTCCCGTATTGTTGTCTTATCGTCTGGTTACCTAACGGTAATGTTCGGAGCACCTTTCGGTCACATGTGGTTTACCAGTATGGTTTGTTGAGGTATTTTGTCATGGTTTCCATTAATATTTTATGTGACTATATATTTTGGTTGTCGGTGTTATGACGTGGTTTCATAGATGGCATTTTATAGTGTTTCATTGATTGGAGATTGGAATGGTTATATTCATGAGGTTTTAAATATGCTATTTTAGGTGATTTTAATTGATCATTTGAGGGAATGATATATTTCATTTAGTAATTTTAAATGATTTTATTAATCCTTTTTGTGAGCTCTTATAGTTTTATTTAAATCTTATTGAGGAGCTTGTGTGTATTTTAATGTTGGATTTAAATTATTATTTTTATATGTAATAGAGAATGTTGTATAGTTAGTGATTTTAATTAATTGCTTTGGAGAGCTTTATTAGTTTATTTAATTAAAAGTTTTATTTCATTTATTGTGTTGAGGAGTTTAGTTAAAAAGAAAATGGTCAGCCTTATCATTGATATATATATATATATATATATATATATATATATATATATATATATATATATATATATATATATATATATATATATATATATACATTTTTATTTTTTTGGGAGGGTTATCTTTTTGGAAAAGAAAACTTCTGTTTTGGGAAGAAGGAGAAAACCCCATGATTTGGGCAGTTGAGTTGGGGAAGAAACATGGAGAATTTCTAAGGAGAAATTTGTGGGCAGTGGCTCCGGAGGTTCAGCATAGCCTTGTAGTCTTGCTGCTCTATTTTGGAATCTCGTTGTGCCTTGCTAATAGAGCATTTCTTCACTTCACATTTGGGGCAGATTTAAGGTATTCTTTTGTGTTTTCCTTGAAATTTTGAGTTCGAAATATATGTATGAGTGTGTTTAAATGTTTTGGGAGTCTTGGCTGCTTTGGGTGTTGTCAAGGCATTTTGGTTGTTGAGTTTTCTTTTCAGCCTGGTTATGGTATTTATTTTTGGGGAAAGTCTGAGTCTTTTCTAAATTTGTGCAAATCTCTTAGTTTAAACTCAAATCCAACTATGAGATTCACCTAAAAATGCCCAAATCTCAACTAGGTTGGAGTCCAAAATGAATTTTGAATACTTTCTTTTTTGGTCAAAATTTGTGCCGCTTGGTAAAACACATTTTTTTTAATTTCTGCTCATTAATAACATATTAAAAATTCAAAATAAAGGTGTATTCCATGTATAAATTCCCATATCTCAACTGGGTCATTGTTCAATTTTTAATTTGGGCACTTTCATTTTTCATGTATTTTGCCTAGCTTGGCTAAAAACACATTTTTCAGAACAACACCTTATTTTTGGTCATAAATTTTAAAAATAAAGGTGGAATACAACTGGGAACATCAAAATATGAATTGGGTCAGGCTCCGATTTTAGATCTGGGCACTTTAAATTTTTATGCCTCTTTCTCATTCGTTTGAACAACTGGAACTATGTTTTGTGCCATCACTTAGTAGTTTTAATTGTTTAAAAATTGGCTTTGCGAGATGATTTAATGAGGTTAATACTGATTATATGTTTGGTTTCTTTTTATTAAGTTAATGATGAATGTTTGTATGGTGTTTGATCTACTTGTTAGTGTATGTGATCAGTTGTTTAAATGATTTAGCAACAATGTTGCTTGGCTATTTTAAAAGGTTTTAATGATGGATTTTAGTGGTTTTTTCACTGTTCATATTTGCTATGGGTTCCTCATTTGGTTAAACAAGATGAGCTTAGGTCTAGGTAATTAGAGTGGTCTTATGGAGTGGCTCTCTATGGGCTTGGGGCCGTAGGTGGCTGCCAGGGGAACTAGTAGTAGAGTTATTGTAAACTTGTGGCAAATAAATAAAAACATTGGGGTAAAAAACTTATAAGATAATGAGTCCTCGTGCATGTCCTTGAGTGCTTGTAAAGGCTAAGGATGCACTCGAGAAGGCCTATCTGTCTGTAGGGCATTGAGTTATCCGTTTGTAGGGCGTTGATTCAAGCATGATTGAGTCTCCTTGTCCGTATGAGAGCTGTACTTGATTTTGTGTGGTGCCATCCCTTCGAGCATGCATGATGACACTCCATCTGATCTGTACTCTAGTACCTAGTACCTTAGTAGTTGTGAGTAGTACCTGACATGTTATTGTATGAACATCTTCATTTTGTGGCATTGGCCTTATGCATTCTATTTCATGTTTGCTCCATGTTTGATGTGAGTGTTGGCCATATATTACCCTTGCCTTGTTATCTCTGTTGGGCCTTGTGACTACCTCCGAGCATGGTGTGGTGGTCTCTTTTGAGTCCACATGGTAGGGAAGCATTGCCACCACCATTGGGGACCGATGTACAGGTTATTGGAGCACCAGTTGGAGCTGATCTCTCTTGTACTTATCTTATTAGTTGATGTATCTTATTCATGGCTATGCCATTGTACTCATGTATATTCCTTTATGTGTATATTGTACTCTCTTAAGAGAGAAGATGTAATCGTATAAATTAATGAGAAGAAATGTGATGTTTTATATTTGGCTTATGGGTTCCAATGTTTGTATCAGACTTGCTTGCACTATGATGATCATTATGGCCTTTTTTTAAAAAAAAATCATGCTATAATAAGAGATTGGGCTATGTATTTCCTTCATGCAATGTTCTGCAAAATTTTCGGCGCAACACAACTTTCTATTTGTTGCTCTCTATTGCTACTGCTAAAGTTCCAACACATTAGAGCTTTCTGTATGTGTTCTGTGATGTTATAGCAGAAATTTTCAGAGTACCAGAGCAGAAAGTTCTAGAGCACCGGTGTAGAAAGTTTTGGAGTAGAAAGTTTTGGAGCACCGACGTAGAAAGTTCCAGAGAATTTTTTTTGAAGCTATCTTATTTGCTCCTATTCGGATTTTATTTGGAGGGTAAATTAGTCCTCTCCTCTTGGTTTTACATTTGGCCATGCTTGGCCATGTATGTTGTTGATATGTCGTATTGACAATTTCTTTTTGTGTAGGTTATTCTTTATGTTTAAATTATTATTTTTATCTTGTCCTCTTTTGGCTCTTACCCTTCGGGGTTGCGTAGTAGGATGTTACACATCTTCCTAGCTTCAATTGCATTCAACACCACAAGGCTGATGTGTAGGGTGATTGGATTTTTCCTCCATGTCCTTGTAGTCATTTTCAAACCACTCTTCACACACACCCAACTCCCAGTCCTCATCATCTGTTGCCCACACTTTCCCTTTCGGCCCTTTCGCCTTCACATAATCCTATACCCACCCATCCGATCGGTTCTTGGAAATGTTCACTACACACATCATGAATGTGATTCTTCTCTCAATTTCTCCCCAATTCTTTTCGAGCTTCATCAGATTTAGCGTGCACACCACCAGAAATTTCGGCACCTCTAACCTGTTCCCCAAAGACATGTAATTTTTCTCTCAATTTCTCCCCAATTCTTTTCGAGCTTCATCAGCTTTAGCGTGCACACCACCAGAAATTTCAGCACCTCTAACCTGTTCCCCAAAGACATGTAATTCTTCTCTCAATTTCTCCCCAATTCTTTTCGAGCTTCATCAGCTTTAGCGTGCACACCACCAAAAATTTCGGCACCTCTAACCTGTTCCCCAAAGACATGTAATTCTGTGGCAATGGGATGAGTAGGTTTCCATCCAAATTGTCCAGGGCTTCATCAATTTCACCCAACAGTGAGTGATGGAACACCATTTGATAGAGCTTCTTCCATTTGGCTTTAGAAACCCCCATGTAGAGTACCATCACCAAAAACATAGCCGTGATTTCTATAATCAAGGGAAAATGCAGATTTGTTAAAGGGGTTAGCACAATAACATTAAAATCCATTGAAGTAACAAAGCACAAAGGAAATCAATATGAAAATAAAAGGAACAATGTTACCATAAATCTTCATCTTCCATGCTTCACCTTTGTTACACCTTCTAATTTGCAGCAAATCAAATGAGGCCCTCAGATTTCCAATGAGCACCTAGACTAATGTCAAAGCCCTATGTAAAGGTTGAAGGATTTATATAAAAGAAATGACTTCACAATAGACTAAAATGACAATGACTGCAAATGACAATAATAATAGCCTAAGTTGACAGAATGAGCATGAGATCATAAAATAAGAACAAAATTGCCATTTTATAAAAACTGCAATTTTGAATGTGTGGCCAGGATGAGATGACAAATACCCTAGAATCAATGGTCAAGATTGAATGTTGTAGTATGGAATAGGTTAGGTCAAAATTAGGGCAATGACAAGAAATGAAGGGTTGAGGATTGAATTATGAGATAATCCAATCAAGGGATGAAATTGAATGAGATGTCAAGACAAGATTTGATGTGAAGATAAGATCAAGTAATGCATAAAGAGGTTACTGAGAAATTAAATAATAAAAAATTCATTTAATTTAGGTGATCATCGAATAATTAAATAATTAAAAATAATTATTTAATTATAGAGGAATGACAAAGAATCATTTTGAATTAAATAACATCATCCAAACAAGAGGACTTAAATTAAATAAATTAAATTTATTTAATTTAATGAGAGAAGAGAGAATAAATAATTAAATAATAAATACCATTTAATTATAGTGAGTAGACAAAAAATTAAATAAATTAGAATCTATTTAATTTTAAAAAGAAGTTGGGACTTACTATGACGAATTAAATAAATAAAATTTATTTAATTAATCAAGGAGAATAAAGATAATGAATTAATTAACAATTAAAAACGTTCATTTAATTAATAGAAGAATTATGATTCAGGTACAATTAAATACCAGTATTTAATTATTAAGAATGAAAGGGGCAATGTTGAATAATCTAAGAGTTGCAAGCCTAGGACAATTTTATGTGTCTACATTTTGCCCCTCTTTGTCATAATGTAGCATGTCGCATTGTGACAAAGAAAATAAGCCAAAAAAAATGCCCCAGTGCAAAATAAGATGAGGAAGAATGACGAGGAGGGTTGTGGTATGCCCCCTCGAGAGGACAGACGGGTTCGAAGAACATGGGTGTGCTCTCAAAATTGGTTAGGAGACTAGAATATGAAGAGACGAAGAAATTTTAGTGCAAAAGACATGAATGCAATGCCTATATGAGATGAGACAGAGAAGATGGCAAGACTAAAGAAGATGCATGTTAGTTCCTAGACCAAATCCTTCAAAACATTGCCATAGGACTTTAATATTTATTGCTCTTAATCATCATTGGGCGGTAAAAATGATACAAATGGACAACAAACACAATGGTATGACGTAGACCAAGGTGTGCAAGGTCATCCACTTGAAAGATAGACAGTCACAGACAAGGAATGTCCTAACTCATACTAAGGGCGAAGTTGCCCCAGTCTTTTTGTCAAGACAATCCACATACAACAGTCAGAGAAAATAAAATAGGCCAGGAGACGTCATCGCACCTCTAAATCCTTCATGGGACATCCTCGAGGTAGCTAGTAACATGACCAAAAGACAAGACAACAAAAATATAAGACAAAATAGCCAAGATAGTCAAAAGATAAGACAAGATAGACCAGAAAGATTAACAACCATTTTATTTTGTTTGCCAATGTTTGTTTGCCAAAGATTGAATTCTTGTCGGTTTGATAGTTTTGATAGTTTAAGAGTTTTGCCAATTTGACGGTGTTGCTGGTTTGACGGGGCCTATTGTCAGGAAGGACACATCCTGAAAAGGCAAAGAACATTTTGATGAGGTCTAACTCCAAGAAGGACACATCTTGAAGAGGACCAAAGAGTGACGAGATTGACATTGTTTTGACTAATGTGTTTTGGCAAGTTGACTGATGTTGACTGTATGATTGATTGGACTATGTTGTCTAATTTTGACCAATTTTGACATTGACGTTTCAAATGACTATCTTGTGTTTGATTTTGACTGTCTGACTTATTTGACTGATGTGACGATTGTGACAAATGCCATGATTTTATTTGGACCAACCTAAAAGGACTGACCTAATGTCTCGGGGACTCATCGACTGATGGCCTTGCCTACGTAGCAAATGCGCAGAGACAATGTAGTTCGACAATGACATGGACTAACTAACATGACTGAATTTGACTCCATTTTTAGGATTTTGACATTGATTTGAATATTTTTGTGTTTTTCTCTGGACATTTTATGATTTTTAGGTCTTTTTTCAGGACATTTTATGATGTTTTTGTCTTTTTTCAGGACATTTTATGATGTTTTTTATCTTTTTTCAGGACATTTTATGATGTTTTTGTCTTTTTTCAGGACATTTTATGATGTTTTTTGTCTTTTTTCAAGACATTTTATGATGTTTTTGTCTTTTTGTCATTTTATGATTTTTTTGGATTTTTTTCAAGACATTTTATGATTTTTTTGGATTTTGACGTTTAAGAGGATCGTGACAAATGCATATGACTAATTCCTACACATGAGAATCCAAGGATAAACATGATTGTGCCCCTAGTCAAGCTGAATACCAATTGATAGGTGATGACAACGTTGTTTGACGTGGGAAGGACGCATCCCAAAACAACGTGAGGACGATGACGATAATGTGACGAAAGTATGGATGTGTACAGCTGGGCCAGGAATACAGTCAAGTAAAATTTTGGATAATGTGCTTGTATGAATTGGACTCATTGCATTTGGAATGAATTGGTTAGGACTAGATAGATGAGATGATGATTATCCTTAGATCGTTTGACAAGGGAAAGCCAAGATAGGTGACAGGCGTGAAAGGATAGGGGGTGGCCTTGGTAAAGGACGGGAGACATGAGATTAAGGGAATTGTCATATGATTTTCAAGGACTGTCATATAAGGACAATAAGACTATGATGGTTGATGACCTGATGTTTCGTGAATCGTGTATGATCGAAGGATAGACATGTCAAGAGTTTTCCCAAAGCATGATTTATGTGTGCCAGTTTTATGTCAAGACTGAGGTAAGTGGGAAAATTGCGTGGAAATAATAGGGCTTAGATGGATGTAAATGTCATGAGGAAGGCATGGAAAATGAGACGACTTTCCCCCAAGTGTAAAATTCCACATAGATGATTTATTTACATGGCGCTTGTTTGCCAGTTTTCATCATCGGTACTTATCGAGCATTTGCGGGTTTTCACCATTGGATGAAATTTTTCTCTTTACATTTTCTTGACTTTTGATTTTTTTTGGTGTCACCAAGACGCCTGTTTGCCAGGTTTTCATCAGGGTGACAATTTTTTACATTATTCAATTTTTTTTTGTATTTTTGATTTTGTGGATAGCCTAGATGCTTTAGATAACCACTGACTGTTCTAAATCCACTGACGGTGCTGATGTAGAGACTGGTGCCATGATATGCCAATAATGACCTTGCTGAAGGAGTTGTCTTGTGAGGATCGTAGCACTTGCATACAACTGATCAATGTCATTGTGATCCTTTCTGATACTAGAATTGGCCTTATCAAAATACGCACATCGCAATAGAGTGCCATGAGAGTCCTTGTGGTAAAGAGTTGTTGCCATGATGTGACGAATTTGTGACGTAGGATTTTTGGACTTTAGACGAGATGTAGGATTATGATAGATGATGGTAGATGTGGAGAGGTTGTTTGGACGTTTGGATGAATGAATTTTTATTTTCCAAACTTGGGATGGTGGATGATGGATTTTGGGGGAATGGTGTTTGGAACCAACACTCTTAGATGCCTTGTTTGATGACCATTTTGAAGGAGGTGGACATGTGTTATATGTGGGAGTCCTCTTTCCTTGTGGCTCCACATTGTGATTGACTTTTGTATTTGACTGGGTGTCTTTGTTCGATCCGTCTTTCTTTGGGATCCATTTTAATTTCATTTGTCCACTTGTCCTTTTGTTTGATTCAATGGCCTTTGACATTTTATTTTGATCTTTTGACTTGTAAGACTTTTGTTTTTGTTGGTCCCAAAGGGGAGGTTGATTCATGATAGAATAACGGTTCATGGTGTGGGTGGACGGGGTGTTGGCAACAACCTTATGACAAGGATTTCTCATGGACTCCATTTTGACATTTGTGTCTGACAAGGTTTCCCCCAGTATTGAGGAGGTACCACTGACATCATTTGATTTGCTGACTGAAGAATACCCAAGACCTTGATGTCTGTAATTTGCCTGAAGTTGTATTGGTTCAAGAATGCCTTGCTCATGTATGCCTAGTCCTTTGCCTTGATATTGCATGCTTTGACAGATTCTATTTGCGATGGGGTATTTGTTGTTTTGAAAGCAAGATGCTAACCCATCATTAGGTATGTGGATACTGTCACTTGTAATATTTTCATCTGCGAGAAAGCCTGCTCTGACAAAGATAGATGACCCTAAGTGATAAAGTGTCTTAGCTTCATTGTCTTGTTGGACATATTCCTGACTGATATCTTTGGTTTGATCATGTGACATGTCAGGTTCAAATAATTCTCTTGGTGCTTCCAAAGAAATGTTGAAGCCATCATTATAGTCAGTGTCATAGAGTCCAGTAAATTCAGCTATAGCTTGATCATTTTCAAATATGTCTATATTGGAATACTCTTGTGCTTGAGGAGTATCATCTATGTGTGTAATGGAGGCAAGTGTCTCATTTTGGAAACTGTCAATAGTCAAGGCCTATATAGGATTGGAAAGTGTTTGATCATGAATGGCGTAAAGGTCAAGGAGTGGATCGTTTTGGACTTCTTGGTCAATGGCAGGGTCTTGGTCAAAGATGGGGTTGTCATGGATTTGGACTTTTTGGTCAATGGTGGGGTCTTGGTCAAAGATGGGGTTGTCGTGGATTTGGACTTCTTGGTCAATGGTAGGTGTATTTTGGATGTCATGATTGTCTTGATGGAATCCTTGAATGCAGTTTAAGAGAGGGTCATGGGGTGGACTACCTTGTTCTTGACATGAGGGTGACATTATAAGGTTATGCTTTGGGCTTTCATTTTGACATGTATCCTCAAGTTTAGACAATGGGATTTGACTTTGAGCAATGACAAAATTTTCATGACTAGATGTGGCTTGTGAGGGGATGACTTGAAAAGGATTAATGAATGATGGACTAGGATAGGATGTGGGGACTTGGACTGGACTAGTATGTGAAGGACTAGTATATGACATGGGTACTTGCATTGGACTAGTATGTGAAGGATAAGGGTATGACATGGGGACTTGGACTGGATATGTCATGGAGTCTTGGATTGGATTAACTATTGAAGGACAAAGATATGACGTGGAGACTTCGACTGGATTAGTGTAAGGTTGATTGAAATAGGACATGGAGACTTGGAACAGATCGGTATGGTATGATGTGGGGACTTGACATGAGTTGGTAGATGGTTGATAAGGGATGCAGACTTGGATGGGATTAATAGGTGAAGAGTCAGAATATGACATGCAGGTTTGGAATGGACTATTGGACAATTGGCTTCCCTTGTCAAGGTTAGGATAAGGGTGATAAGTGGACGTTTGTTGTGAATTAATGGTAGGATTTATGTCGAGTGAATTTTGGTAGTGAGGGTAGATGGATGAAGGACTAGGACTGATGGGTTGTTGGTATGAAGGACCTTGATTTTCGGCTTGGATAAATTTTCTCCTAAAGTCTAAGGCTTCTTGGTATTGACCTCTACAGAGTAATTCGTATTCAATTTTACTAACAAGCCTATCCATATCTTGGCGAAGGGAAGACAAGGTGGTGGATGTCATGATGTTGTTAAATGCAAAGTGATAATGATGTTTTTCTAAGGGAAATGACTAATGCAAGGTGATAAAATTGGTCAAGAAAGGATGCCAAATGCTAAGGTGACAATGAAGATGTTGACTAAGGAAAATGACCAATGCCAAGTCTAGATACCAAATGAGGACTATGATGGACAATACCAAGTCTAAGTTCAAAATGAGGACTGAGATTGTGTTTTGATGTCTTGTTGAAAAGTCTGAGTTGTCCAAGGTCGATTGTTTGTGTCTAGATTTGTGAATATTGTGTATAATGTTTGAAAAAAATCCAACAAGCACTTGACAAGCACAATGTTTTGGGTGTAAACAAACACACATAAGACAAGCACGATCCTAGGTTAGGCCATGACAATATTCACTAGATTCCATGTAACCGCATATCTGTAGCGTGTGAATTCAAAAGCTTGGCTGCACGGGCTCCCCCTTACAGTGCACTCTCTTCTCAGGCCAACCAAGCTTCCAACCCCCATGAAACTCCCATGGCGAGCTGATCACCTCTACTACAAACTGCAAAAGTGTGGATGCCTTCACACCGACCGGTGCTGTGCTAGCAAATAGAAGGATTTTGGCTTACTACACAAGAGTTTTTAGTTCGGGACCCCTGTTTGAGTGGCCATACATGGGGCAAGAGATTAATCACCATTAAGGTGGTACTCCAGCCTGAAGAGGTTAAGCTCAACATGGTTTAAGGGAGTACAACTCCGTCCGTATGACACATCCACACTCGCAACCTTAGGTTTTCCCTTAAGGTTTACATTTATATACCAGTTGGGGGTAGCTTGGCTTTAGCTCCGTTGCCGGTTTGAGTCGCGTTGGGGTGATGAAATCCCCAGGCAAGCCCAATTTCTAGAGTTGATAACTGTTTCTCTTACACCCAAGATCGCTCGAAAGCGCGAGGGGAGAGGATACTCTGATATACCAAGTCAGGGTAAATAATAGATTAGAATGGGTCTGGTTTTTTGATCACAAGGTTTTCACCAAGTGAGAGCATACTCACCTACCATTCCACAACCACAATCAAGCAAATAAGACATGTGTTCTTTTTATATGCACCAAATTCAAATGTTTGCTAATCTAAGAAAAAAACAAGCACAAAGTTTGTTTATTCCTTCTTTGACATGAGAATCTGCAAACAATGAATATTAGTAGTCTCATATGCAATGGTCTTGGACACACGAATGAGAATCGCCACACGCTACAAGAAAAGATTAGTCACAACTATTAGAGAGTTAACTAGTCACAACAAATCTGATTTTTAGAAAAAAATTTGATAGTAAAATGAAAAATACAGAGAATAAAGCCTATCTAAAATCTCAAGAGGTTTCCAAAAATATAAATAAATCAGAAAAAATTGCTGTTTTGCACCATAAATTAATTTTTTATGAAAAATCATAAAAAAATTATAAAAAATACAAAACAACTCTAAAAATTATGATTTTTTTATTGGAGTCGTTTTATGTCATCCCAAATCTGCAAAATTTTTTTTGTGAGTAGATTTGTAACCGTGAGTGAGATCTAAGTAAATCTATTTTAAACCCTAATTTCAAGAAATCTATTTTTTGACTAATAATTGCACATCCAAATTTAAAAACTAAAGAGTAGACCCCTATTAAAATTCAAAGATATTTCCAGAAATGTAAACATATCTGAAAAATTCGATTATTTTCTCCCAAAATTAATTTTTTATTAAAAAAATAAAAATAATTATAAAAAATGAAAAACAGATCTAAAAAATCTGATTTTTGGAATGAGAGTGTGTGATGTTGTCCCCAAGCTGAAAAAAAAATTTCGTGAGCAAATACGCAGCTGTTTGAAAGTTATGGTCGAATCTTCGGCTTTGTCCACAATGATGCCAAACCTGCAACAAAAACCAAACAAGCCCTGCAACAAGAAGAAACCAACTCCAAAAATGGTTTTTTATTTGTCCAAATATGTCGGGTTCACCAATGTAATCAAGGGAAAATGCAGATTTGTTAAAGGGGTTAGCACAATAACATTAAAATCCATTGAAGTAACAAAGCACAAAGGAAATTAATATGAAAATAAAAGGAACAATGTTACCATAAATCTTCATCTTCCATGCTTCACCTTTGTTACACCTTCTAATTTGCAGCAAATCAAATGAGGCCCTCAGATTTCCAATGAGCACCTAGACTAATGTCAAAGCCCTATGTAAAGGTTGAAGGATTTATATAAAAGAAATGACTTCACAATAGACTAAAATGACAATGACTGCAAATGACAATAATAATAGCCTAAGTTGAGAGAATGAGCACGAGATCATAAAATAAGAACAAAATTGCCATTTTATAAAAACTGCAATTTTGAATGTGTGGCCAGGATGAGATGACAAATACCCTAGAATCAATGGTCAAGATTGAATGTTGTAGTATGGAATAGGGTTAGGTCAAAATTAGGGCAATGACAAGAAATGAAGGGTTGAGATTGAATTATGAGATAACAATAAGGGATGAAATTGAATGAGATGTCAAGAGATAAGATTTGATGTGGAAGATAAGATTGGCACAAACAAAGAGGTGATATGAGAATTAAATAATAAAAATTATTTAATTTAGGTGACCAATGAATAATTAAATAATTAAAATAATTATTTAATTATAAGAGGAAATGTGACAAAAGAATCATTTTGAATTAAATAATGATTTAATTCAAAATTCAAGAAAATGGACCAAATTAAATAAATTAAATTTATTTAATTTAATGAGAAGAAAGAGTAATAAATAATTAAATAATTAAAATAATTATTTAATTATAGTGGAAAAGTGGACAAAAATTAAATAAATTAGAATCTATTTAATTTTAAAAGAAGGGACAATTAGGTAGTAATTAAAATAAATAAAATTATTTAATTAATCAAGGGAGAATAAGATAAAAATGAATTAATTAAATAATTAAAATTATTTAATTAATAGAAGAATTATGACTTTAGAAAATAATTAAATAATTAAAAATTATTTAATTATTAAGAATGAAAGGGCAATGTTGAATAATCTAAGAGTTGCAAGCCTAGGACAATTTGGTGTCTACAATTTCAATGTTAACCCTAAACCTTTGGTGAGCTAGAAAGAATTCCCGAACCATAATCTTTTTGATAGCATTAATCACCAATGGGTGTGATGACACCACAATTCCCTTAAGTCACTTATCAGTGATTTTTCCATGAAATGCTTGCTGTTGCTCGGTGGTATTCAAGAAGAGCAAGATTTCCATTTCACTCAGACGCACAAAATGTTATGAGCAAGCCAACTTTTGGTTACAATGCTACCACCCTCACCTATTTCAACAAATTCACCCTACCACATGATGATGGCCGTCTTGACTAGTGTACCATCCAATGCTTACCATTAGATCCACAAATTACGCTTAAAGATTTGGCTACCTCCTCCACCATTCATCCATAAACAACCACACCAAGAATTTATTACCAAATTCAGCATAGTCTTTTCTAATGTCATAAGTTTAGCAATCATAATAGGAGTGTAGGCTGTTGTGTTCCTTCTATTTATCAATCTTATCCCATCATTCACGTATGATGCTAGCCATATCACCATCATTACCTTGTGCTCTTTCCACCCTGCCTTGGCTAGCCCATCAGCCACCTCATTCCCTTCCTTGTATACATGGCTTATTCAGAAGGCTTCAAACTTTGTTAATGTGTCTCTTATGGGTTGGAGCCAGTGGTTGAGTTTCTAGTTTGGTGTCCAGTTGAGTTGGATGGCATTAACTATGGGGAGTGAGTCCCCTTCCAAATGTATTTATTTGGCACCAACTTCCAAAACCAATTGCAATCGTAACAAAGTTGCTTTAAACTTTGCTTCTTTGTTAGTGCATTCTCCTAAGTAAATGGATTTGTTTGCTAGGGAAACTCCATGTTTGTCACGTGTTACACACCCAGCTCCCCTTGGCCTCAAATTTCCTTTGGAGGCCCCATCAAAGTTTACTTTTATCCACCCATCCTCTGGAGGTTTCCATTTGACTTTTAAACTCTTTTAAATTTTGACCATTTTCACTATTCCTGCTTAAAGTTGGAGCTTTCAAACCTGTAAAGGATTTTGAAATTCTATCATCCCAGTTTGTAAACACTCTTTGTTTGTTTTCTTTTCCCTGCATTGTTTCATTTACTAACTTTATGATTACCCCTTCTATTTTTCCACATAGCCTCTCATACTCCATTTCTTTTACTTGGAAGATTCTCTGATTGCATTCTTTCCATGCTTCCCATATAATGGATGATGGGGTAACTTCCTAGATGCTTCTAAACACTAAATTCCTATATGGTAGTGGCCACATATTGAACCATTCCACAATGTCCATTGGGGTGGGGAATTGAAAATTTAGCTTGGAAATGAATTTCCAGCACCTATCTGTGTATGGACAGGTCAAAAGAATGTGGTCTACTGAGTCATTTTTACTTTTGCAAAGAAAACACCTACCCGAACCCTGTATTTTGAATGTAGCTAACCTATCTTCTACTAGAATTCATTTTGGTATTGCCAGCCATGAGAAAACCCCAACTTTTGGGTGAAAATTTTTACCCTAGATGAGCTTACCTAGACAATTCTGCTTTTCCAGTGAAATTTCCTTAATCATGTAGCCTAGTTTCACCTTGTATGCCCCATTGCTAGACCCACACCACCTAATTACATCATCCTAGTCAACTGGGAAAAAGTTTCTATTCTTTATAATCTCTGCTAGAGCCACTTTCTATGCTTGAGGGGCATCCACATCTTGCAAGGAGTGCCATTCCCATTGTTGCACCCCATTTCACCATGTTATTTTCC
Source organism: Sequoia sempervirens (assembly GCA_007258455.2). NCBI lineage: Eukaryota > Viridiplantae > Streptophyta > Pinopsida > Cupressales > Cupressaceae > Sequoia > Sequoia sempervirens. The sequence goes on along the minus strand of VDFB02323354.1, from coordinate 53,845 downwards.
TATAGTTGCACACCTTCATGCCCCACATTCTGGTTGTCTCTACTTTGATTTCTTCTAAATTGGGGTGTTCTAAAACTTGATTCGATCCTCCCCAGGAGTCCCCCCAAAAAATGCACTCTGGCCATTTCTTACCTCCCATGTTACATGTTTGGATATTATGTATTTGCACTCCATGATATAATTACATATTGCTGACCCCCTCGAAGGGTCCACTGTAGTTAGAATGTACATTGGAAAATATGAATCCAAGTATTTATTTCTTAGCACTTTGACCCACCTCTGCTCTCCTTTTGCATACATGCCTCAAACAAGTTTTCTCCCCATGGCCAGATTCATTAATGTGAGTTGCTTTAATCCTGTACCCCCAGCCTCCTTGGGGGTGCACACTTTATCCCATGCTACTAATGAGAACTTTTGTTGTTCCCTAGTTCCACTCCAATTTTTTTTCTTGAATATCTAATTGAGGCACTCTTCAATTGATTTGGGGATTTTCAAACATGCCATTGAATATACCAGGATAGAAAAATTGATTTCCTTAACCATTTGAAGTCTTCTTGCCGCTATTTGAAGTTTTCCCACCAAAGATAGCCACTTCCCCTTCCATGTCTCTAGTCTATTCTTGCAGCTATTTACTAGAATTTCCCAATATTTTCTTTTATTGATCCCAACAAAGAGTGGCATTCCCAAAAAGTGACCAAGAAATTTTTTCACCCTCAGGCCCAATATCCTAGCTAGATCTCGTTGGAGGCTTGGTTGTGTGTTGAGAAAAAATATCTCTGACTTTCTCTAATTAATGCTTTTCCCGGATGTCAAGCAATACCCATCTAGGTAGTTCTTGATGGTTCTAGATTCATTTCTATTGGCCACTCCAAAAAGGATTGTGTCATCAACAAATTACTGGTGTGTTGTTGTATCCAAGCCATTTGCCACCAATACCCCCTTCCTCTTGCCATCTCATCTCAAGGAATTGATGCCTCTCCCCAAGGCCTCCACCATGATGATGAAGAAAAAAGGGGATAGCAAGTTTCCCTATCTGATTACCCTATAGGATGCAAATAAACCATGAGCCACTCCATTTATCATGACTAAAAATTTGGCTGTTGAAATGCAACTTTTGATCCAATTAATCTAGTCCTCTTTGAAGCCAAATTTTCTCAAAACTTTTACCAGAAATTTCTATCTACCAAATCATATGGTTTTAGTGTGTCTAATTTGAGTATCATGCAAGCCTCTCTTGAATTCTCGGCCGAATGCAAGGTCTCATATGAAATGATGATACCCTCCACAATTGACCTCCTAGGGGAAAACCCACTCTGTTACTCTGATATGAATACATTTAGTACCTCCTTAGGTCTATTGGCTATGATTTTGGTTACTAATTTATACACCATGTTACATAGTGCTATAGGCCTAAAATCCCCCATGGATCATGGGTCATTTTTCTTGGGAATTAGTTCCAAGAAGGTATGGTTGATTGCACCCAACATTGTCATCTTTCTCCTCAACTCTTCAATTGCCAGAAACATATCATTTCCCACTATATCCCAAAACTTTTGAAAGAACCCAGCTAGAAATCCATCTAGACTTGGAGCCTTGTATGGGTTGAGCTGAAAATTTTCTGCCCTCACTTCTTCCTTGCTAATCTTTTGATATAGGATCATATTATGCTCCTCACTGATATGTTGGGGATGGAATTGAGGAGCCTATCCCACTCAATTTTGTGCACCAGGGTCTCTTTGTTTAGAATTGATTTGAAGAAACTTATTGCTTCATTGTTTACTTCTTCCAAGGATTGTGTTGTACTCCCATCCTCCTTCTTTATTTCCATTATTCTGTTCTTGCTTCTATTTTCCATAGTTGTTATGTGGAAATATTTGGTGTTCCTATCCCCTTCTTTTAGCCACGTTTATTTGGATTTTTGTCTCCAGAAGCATTCCTCCCTTTTCAAGACCTTTGTTAGATCCCATTTTAATGTCTTCTCCACCTCAAAATATTGGTTTCCCATCCCCTTCTTAATGATGTGCTCATTTAGTGCCGCCAAATCTTGTTCTATCCTTTCTTTCTCCTAAAAAATATTCTTGAAATGTACCTTGTTCCATTCCTTCAATTTGTTTTTGAAAAAGTTTAGTTTTTTGCAAATATTGAATAGGTGCGAGTTATTCCCAATCTTGATTTCATCCCACCAAGTAGCAACTAAATCAGTCAGTCTATCATCTCTAAGCCACATATCCACATATTCTTGAATTTGAATGGATTTCCTTTTGGTGGCTCATTAGGCTGGATGGTTAGTTATACAGGGTAGTGGTCCCATCTCATATAAGGGAGAATCATCACCTCCTGTAGCTTATTTTATCCTCCCCAATCTCCAAAGAGAAGAAATCTGTCCAACCTCTTAGCTATTTTGGTAAAACATTTTCTTTTGTTCGACCAGGTAAAGACCCCATTTTTAGCTTGCAAGTCCAACAACTAATTGTTTTCTACAAAGTCTTGAAATTCTTGTTGGACATTCATAATACAAACTATACCTCCCTTTTTTCTTCATTGTTCAATGTGGCATTGAAATATCCTGCTATGATTCCCTTCCCCCCCATGGATTGATTAATCCATCTGTGATATGTTGCCATAGGATTCTCTTTTCTACAATGGACACTAGCCCATACACATTTATGATGAAGAATTTCTCATTCCTCTACAATGACCTACAACTCATCATTATCCAATTTCCATTCTCCATTACCACTTTCCTTGTAACAACTAGTGGGTTCCAGATTACACCAATTCCCCGAGAAGCTCCCTCAACATTGATAAATAGTTCTTTCCATTGTTTCCAACAACTAAGTCTCTTGTCACACTCCTCCCTACTCAATTTGGTCTCTTTCAATAGGAATATATCTGCCTTAGATTGATCAATTTGATGCTTGATCAAGCACCATTTGTTAGGGGCATTGATGCCCCTAACATTCCATGTTATGATCTTCATTATCCTTTGGGAAGGATTACATTCTTACCAGATCTTAGTTTCATTTGTCCCACTGCATTTGTCACAATCTCCAGCTTTTCCTTGTTCATTTTGGGTCCCCTCTTCCCATTTCTCTTGATGTTTGGCTTTTTTAATTTCGATTGTGTCTCCTCCAACATCCTCTCCTCCATCAGTTCCCTTGATTCTTCCTCTTCTGAGTCTACTTCCATCTCACTCTCTTCCCCTTCTATTTGTGAGGTATTTTTCTCTGGGTTTAACATTCCTTCCCCTTCTTCTTTTTCCTTCTCTACCCTAATCTCTTCCCTCAAGACCATTCCATCTGCCTAGTTTTTTTTATCACCAATGGTTGCCACTTCAATCAATACTTTTTCTAGTATTGCTTCTATTTTTAGAGTAGGGGGGTGTTATTTATCTGTTTATTGTTTTCCCCTACTCAACTCAACTCTTCTACCATTATCTCACCCAAGTTGCTCCATCGCTTGTCATTCGACAAATCTGCATTGTCTGTTTGGTATTCCCTTCCAATTGAATTGACTATTGGATCTTCATACACCTTAGTCACTTTCTTGGCTTCCCCCATTTTGTACTCACTTGTCGAGCCTAGATTTCTCTGATCCCATTCATACCCATTTGCATTGTTAAACCTCAATTTCACATTGCATTCCAAGTTGCCATGATCTTTTGATTTGCAAATGGGACACAATTTTATTTGATCCTCCCTATCCACCCTGTCTTTTTAGAACCTAGCCTCCATGGAAATTTCAATTTCCTGTGGAAGCACCTTACTTGAGGTTATCCCTAACATATTCTGGCATACGTTCCCAAGCATCTATCCTCATTGTCTTTCTCTATCGATATTAGTTTTCCTATGCTTTCCCCAATTTCAACCAGAATTTCATCATCCCATACCTCTGATGGTAGGTTATACAACTGAACCCATATTGGTCCCTCCTAGATTGTGTGTTTCCAAGGATTAAAATTTGGATACCACTCTATCAAATGCATCCTTGTATTGTTTAGATAATGTGAGCCATTGAGCATGGCTTCCCTTTTCTTCTCCTTGGAGGGAAATTCTACCAAGAAGAAATCATTTGGAAATGCCCTAGCTTGAACCCTAACACCCCATTGTTCATCCCACCACCTTCCTATTCTTGCTACATCACACCACCCTCCTCCCCATTTAAGAAAAACTCTTCTTTCCTTCAATTTTTATACTAAATTTTTTATTCTATCTTTATCCAAATTGGTAGAATTCTTTGGAGTGTTTAGGGAAGGAGACTTACCAAGTAGTTCCACATATTGATGTGACGGTCCTTTCTCCGCTATCACCTTTTCCTTCCCTTTCCATGGCATGCTTGTTTTCTCCTTGCTTCCATATGTTTTGTCATGCTATTTGGCGGCTGAGTCTACCCTTGGATACCTTTTTTCCCAGAACCACCCATGCATGCCATTTTTGTGCTCTTGTTTGTTGTTGATAACTTTTTGTTTTAGTTTATAGAGTTTAGATGTTATATTCATTTCATTGCATTTAGCTTAAATTGCATTTACATCCATCTTTCATTTAGTATCCCTTACATGAGCTTTTCTACTTGGTGTCCTATTGCTAATACTATAGTGAGATGAAGTTAGAAACTCATGTCATCTTGCGATAGCACAATCGTCGTGGATTTTGGGTTGTCTAGCTCTTTCAATCCTAGTATTGACACTAGTTCACTAGGTATGGACCATACCCTTAACAAATCATTTCCTTCAAGTAGTGTGACGCATGTTGAAACAATGGTTTCTAGTCTTCTGCAAGAAAACATAATCCAAATTCATAAAGAATTAGCAAACCTAAAAAATCAAATAAGTACTGAGAATGTTTCAACTACTGCTATCCCTACTATAGATAACATTCATCGCATGCTTGAAAGTGAGGACGGACTTGACCTTGTCTGTAACATAGTTCAAATCTTTGGAAAACCTCAGCCACTAGTTGTCCTTTAGCCTTGAAAAATGTTACAAGCGAAGGAGGAATTCAAATTCGTCCTCCCACAACAATTTCCTCTATTCCTACCTATACCAACCCTCAAGTTACAACAACAATGCAACTGACTACTAATATGATTCCTTCCTTAGGTATTTCCACTAGCATCCCTAGTACCTTTGTGGCATCGCACATCATATCTCCTACCAATTTACCACCTATAAGCATTCCATTCACTTGTCCTTTGAACACATACACACCTCCACCTTATTCACCTCCATCTCACAATATAAACAATGACCTTCTGATAAACCAACTTTTGTAAACCATTTCATCCCTTCAGAAGCAAGTTTCCACCATAAATCAAAATCAAAATGGCCCACCTACATATTATGCCAAAAGCAACCCCTTGTCTTTGGAGATATTGCAAACACTGATGCCACAAGGTGTAGAGGTGCCTATATTCAAGAAATATGGAGGGAAAGGAGATCCTTCTGTTGCCAGATGGTCAGTGCTCCCCTTGGGATTCAGGACATGGACTAATCACCTCCCGTGGATCTGTTAAATATGACAGTTGTATTAGGCATTAACAGGTTGATATTTTGGTGCATGAAAACTGTGGGACAACAATTGGTATCAGAGCCAAATGTGCCAGGTTCGAATCCCCTCGGGTAACACTGAGGGGGAGTTTGTTGGCAGATGGTCAGTGCTCCCCTCATGATTCGTGACATGGACTAACTGCCTCCCGTGGATCTGTTAAATTTGACAGTTGTATCAAGCATTAATAGGTCGATCTTTTGGTGCAACAACAACTGTGGGGAAACACCTTCTAACCATATTTCCATCTATAATGCCTTATGTAGTGACTTTATCCTTGACAACAAACTCTTGGCTAAAATTTTCCCTAGATCCTTGAAGGATACTGCCTTAGAATGGTTTTCTTTGTTACTAGACAACTCAATTCATTCATTCAATGAACTTGTCAAGGAATTTATCAACCATTTTAAAGTGCATATGATCCTAAGATGACCTTGGCCAATTTGATGAGATGTAAGCAAAAAGAAGAAGAAAAGATTACTAACTTTATCTCATGATATTAATCACTTTATTCCCAAATTGATGTAAAGGTCCTTGAACCTCACCTTCAAAAGATGTTCATAGAGAATTTTCAAAGTAAGATACAAGATAAGCTTACTGTGATGAAATTATCCTCCTTCATGCACTTATGTACTTCCCTCCATGATTATCAAAACTTGGTTAGTATTAGTGATGCAAAAGCCACCTCTAGCCGAGCTGAGAAGTCTGAGTCCGCAAATCAAAACAATTACCAAACTTTTAGGAAGTAGAATAAAGGTTTCCTTCAACTAAACCCACCTCAACAAACAACTCAACATGTCGATAACCAAGTAGCTGTTGTAAAAGCAACGATACCCTTTAGCTATGGGGACCAAAAAACATAATTCGCTCCCTTACCCAATACCCTCCATAATACAATGTTACAACTTTTATAACAACGAATGATCATCTTGCCTCTCTTTAAGACTCTCAAACCTAATAAACCTTTACCTTTGAGCTTTAGATAAATGCTTATTTCCATTACCACCGACAAAATGAACACGATACATAACACTATAAGAATCTTGTGCAATACCTCATTGATTTCAGTCATCTTTCAGTTGGAGGTGTTAATGCTCAAGGGAATAAGTCTGTCACCCCTCCTAACAAAAAATTGCAAATCTTTACCAACCATATGCCTACTCATAATATTTCATTTTTCAAAGCTAGTGAAACTACAAAGAATGATGTGATGAATGTTGACACAGACGACAAAAACATGGATACCAATCAACAAAGTCCTATGGATACTATTGAAAAATGTCCTATGGATACTATTGAAAAAGGCTTGATTGCGTTGATTGAAACTCAACCTCGTAAGGGATGAACTAAAATCCTCTTGACATTGCTTTCTCATCTAAAGATATCATTATAAATGCACCTGATGGTCCTCTCTACATAGTCAGACGAATCTATGACAAGCCCACTAATGGGATATTAATAGATCCTATTTTTGGAGAGAATGTGATAACTGAGGAATTCCTACTTGTGCATCAGCTCTATCAAGAAACATATGATAAACCGAAAGCATAGATAAAGACACATAATGATTTTGCTTGCCCTACGATGGGATCAATCACCTTACCTTTACAAATAGGGCCGAAAACATTAGATGTCTCATTCTCCATCATCTCAATGTTAGAATAATTTTGTGTAAAGCTTGGTCACCCATGGTTACGCTCCATGGAATCCATCCTATCAGTTGTGCATAAATGCTTAAAGTTTCCCTTTGAAAATGAAATATTCACCGTGCATCATAGTGGCTTTAACCCTTTGTCTTCCCATGGAAACTTTTCCTTAGATTTCTTTTGGCTCAAGCTTATGGAACCCATTAAACCTCGAGAAGAATTATTTTTCAAGTCCTACCAAAAGTTCAAGGCAAAATGCATAGAAAAACTATCCCTTCAAAACATGCCTCAACCCATGAGCGAGCCTACCATCCTTGACGAAACCATGATTGAACCTAAAGACATTCTAAATAACCAAGACCAACCTAAGACAAATCCTTTACCTATTTCCTACAAAATACCAAGAGATAATGAAAGCAATCCCACCACACCTCCTAGGATAAAACAAGTTTACAAGGTTAAAGAGAAATTGGTTGAACAACCTTCCATGGTTCCTTCCCTTCCTCTGCTTAGGGAAGAAAGGAAACCTATGGTTGATCAACTTGCTCCTACACAAATGCAACTTGAAAGTCAATAAAAGAAATAGAAGTGCTAGAGAGTGTAGCTGTAGACGTCGTGCCCTTGTTTGACAGGTAAATGAAGAAACAAACAAAGAAAAGAAAGATCCAAACCTCACAGAAGCAATGCATGATGAGTCTCCCTCGCCACAAAAAGATCCTATAGTGCAATCGCAACAAGAGCCAAATCCTTCTTTGGACATTATCATTCGACGTCCTATTGTGATTATTTTAGATGATGATGAGGAGATTACTAAAATTGATGAGGAGGTGCATAATGAATTGAATACATTGTTTTCCTCTTCCATGAGCTTAAACGAAAATTCTCCTAAGAGTGTTGAACTTGGAAATGACCCTAGTTCAATAGTTGTTATTGTCCCTTTGGCTAGTTGTCTACCTTTTGCATATGATGAACATGATTGGGATGCAGATGACTTGCTTTAGGTTGAAACGCATGTGCCTTAGTAGTCTTTTGCATTATTTATTTTTATTTTATGTGATTGCATGTGCATAATGTGATCCCTTGTGATGTTCTATTTGATGTATCCTTCTCTCTTTGTGACATTCCTCTATTTGTACCTTCATTATTGTCTATGTCATAAATCTTCCAAAAGATTTTTCTTTATCTTTTCTTTTGTCTTGTGTTTTCCTTTTGGGGATGTTGCAAGGTGTCGAGACATTCATGTCTCTTCCATGTTGACCCAAAAATATTTTCCTTTATCTTTTCTTTGTCTTGTGTTTTCCTTTTGGGGATGACACAAGACGTTGAGACATTCATATTTCTTCTATGTTGACCTGAAAGGATTTTTCTTTGTTTTCACTCTCTTTGTGTCATTCTTCCAGTTCTATGAGTATTTGGGGAATGATGATAGTTTTGAGCTCTCTTCAAAATATTGTAGTAAGAACATACTAACCCCAAATGCATATATCCCTCATGTGTTTGGATTTTTTGGGGGAAACCCCTTCTTTTCTTTTTCATGACGTAGCTTTATTTGGAAACATATGACTTGGCATAAGGATTTCCAAGTTAGCTCTCATGTACTATTTATTGTTATCATTTATCATTTGATACTTTAAAGTAATTTCTCACAAAATGGTGTTTAGAAATTTCTTTAAAGTGGGGGCATACATTGGCATTATTCTTTTGCATTTCATGTTTCATGGTGTAGTCTTATTAATTCATGAGATGTGTCTTTAGCTTTGTGGTGACATTGGGTGTGATGTCCTTCAAGAGAGTGATCTCTCTTAGCATACTATATTCCTCTTAGTGGCTTGATGCGACACATTGCATCCCCTAAGTTGTGAATCTTTTATCCTTTGACTAGTCATCTCTTGGAGACATAAGGCATAATTTTCCCTAAGTTAAAGATCTTACATGAACTAATCAAGACTCCTTTGAACATTCTGTACAATATTTTCATTTATAAAATTTTAGTTATATGGCCACCTTGCATAACACACCTTGCATGCCTGTGGAGCCATCTTGTTTGTTCATGAGCTCCGATCATACAAAGTTTTTCTTGCCTCATGAAGCTTGAAGTTTATTATTGTGTGGCTCCTTATCAAAGTTATTGAGAGGTATAACTTTGGTATGGTTGGACGGGAAGCCAATCTAAGGCATGAATTTCCCTTAGCCACTTGCTTGTGTGTGAGCGCATACCGGTCATGTATATATGTCTCACCTCTTTAGATACTCACCCAACAGATAGCCTAGAGATTCATTGCCTTAGAGTGAGTGTACATTTTTTGGACAAACAACCTAGATTGATCCACATCGTGTTGGACAAATGGTTGAAGCTTGATCCACCCATTTTGTTTTGTTTTTCCTTTTTCATTTTGAATTTGGAAGTGTATGCTTGTACCTTTTTTTTCTCCTTATATCATTCACATGCATGTTCTTTTGTGCCTCTGTTGGTTTTCCATAGGATCTCGATCCTAGGGGCTTGATCATCCCCCTTGATCATTGTTGTTCTATCTCACTAGCATTGGTACACTTGGAGCCATCTTGAAGCAAGTTTGTCTACTTTAGTGTGAGTTTGAAGCAAGTTCATCCTCTCACTAAAGTGGGGGCTAAATGTGGCAACAAAAATAATATCCCTTTACTTTTCCTTGCTTGTTTGGGCCCTCAATAAATTAAGCATAATGTTGCCTTGATTTAGTGTTGTAATGTGTTTGACACATTCACATGAGGTCTTGGGCCCTTGTGAAATAAATGGAATTAATTGTACCTTATTCAAGGTTTTTTAAAGTGTATCCTAACACTTTCATACTAATACAGGGTTTTCATTATTAATTGGGCTTCTTTATGCTTTAATTACCCTTATTTTGCATCCACAAGCCCCATTTAATGCATCTTTTCAAGGATAATCTTGGCATAAACCAACATCCAATCATAATTCAAGTGTTTTTAGGTTGTTTGGCCCAGATTTGGTGATCTGGGACTCATACGCTACCTTGGGCATATGAGTCCCACCTAGGTTTTTGGGCCCTGATCCTGATTTTGCATCATTCTAAGCATTTTTGAAAATGTGTCCCATAATTAATGCCTAATGGGACTCATATGCCACTTGTGGAATATGAGTCCCATGTGGCCCAAAATCAAATTTAATTCAAATTCTTGGTGGGAGTTTATCCTCCTAGATCTAATGTCGGCTTGTAGTGTTGTAATTTCGAGAAATTTGGCATAAACAAGTATAAATACAAGTTTCTTTCACTCATTTTACACCTAGCAAGTTGAATGAGCATCCTTATAGAAAATTTTAGTTCACAAGCATTAAAGTGTTTACAAGAGCATTCAAGGGCTGATTATCAAGAGTTTTAGAGCATTATTCAAGCATTAAGCATCATGTCAAAGTATTCATGCATCATGTTTGTTTTTGAGCTAACAATTGTGATGTAGGGTTTCATGATTCAAGCTAGCATTCAATTCAAGATCTACTAGCTTCAAGCAAGTCAATAACTACATCATTTGGAGCCACTTCATACATGTTTGCAACACTTTATTTCTAGGGTTTGGTGAGTTGCAACATTACATTTTGTTCATTCATCATTCTCCATTCCTATTTCATTTCATTTCAAGGTTTGATTACCCAAACAGGGTTTGACCAAGGAAAACCCCTTTCCACTAACAAAACAACATTTTCCCCTCTCTTTAGTGTGTGATTTTTAGGTTGAGGTTGAAGACACATTGGAGAGAAAGTTTGGAAAAAGTTGTCAAAGTGTTCAAAGTTGTCACCTTGCATTGAAGATCATTGGAAGACATCTATAGGTTGCAAACTAGAGTTTCAGATCTAGAAATTAGGTGGAAAGGGAAAAGAAAACATTGAAGAGTAGATTCAGACTTTGAATTTCCAAAAAACCATAACTATAATAATACACTACTTTTGGTGTATGAGTCCTAGTATAGGAAAATTTGCAAATTTTAGGAGTTTCAATCATATCTCTGCCAGATTCCAATTTCTACCCAGAAACCCTAATATGGGACTAAATCACCTAGTTTTTCATATGAGTCCCAGTCAACATTAAATTCAATGTTTTCATCATTTCAAGCCTTCATCCAATCCTCTTCAAGTTTCTAGGTGCACACCTTTCATATCTTAGCTTTCTATTTTGATTTACATGCTTTTCTAGGTCATTTAGTGACATATTGCATTGCATTAGGTTTAAGTATTAGATCTTGCATTTCATTAGTCTTTCCAAGCCCTAGCTTGGTGGTGAACCCCTCATTAGTTCATAATCAGACTCTAGGACAACCCCATTGTCAGATCTCTTTCCCCTTTATTTATTGGATTGAGATATCTAGGGTTTCCTTGAGTGAAACTTTAGTGTGAAATGGGAACTCTATCTCATCAAGGATAGTGGTCCCCGTTCCTATTTCCCGTTGTTTCATTTGTGTATATATATAATTATTATTTTGATATATGTTTATGAAATGATATAAAAATAGGTTTAGGGAGGAGAAATGAGTGGGGTGATCCAAATAAACCTATCTTCCTTTATTTCATTAGGAAATGAGATCCACATAATGAATTGATTATCAACCCTTAGGTGAATCAAGTCAAAGTGGGAATCTTTAGATTTCCTTATGCTTGAAGGATGGAGGTCAATGTAAAACAACACTTTGGGGAGAAAAGCTAAAAATAGAAAATCAACATCAAAATGTAATCTAACACTTGAAACAACAACATTAAGCTCAATACTGATAGAACCATGAATCAAATTGCAGATCAGAGAAGGGCATAAATGAAAGGAAACTAGGTGAGTGGAAACAACTTCCTACACTAATTTAAATAAGGGAGAGTTACAATTTTTTTTTTTTAACACCTTATGCTATTACAATGTGAGATACACATAAAGAATAATGGAAATAAAATAGCAAGTACACAAATGCAATAACAACATATATATGTGGGGAAAACCCTTTTGGGTAAAAAACCCCACCCTCCAAAAGCACAATACTTTCATTATTACTTCAAATAATGAATATGAGATATCACCAAGTACAAAGATTATTCAACAAGTGCTTCAACATGAACACCTGTTCTGGAGTGCTACTGGCAACACTTTGTTACCTGCAAACAAACTATACATTCTACAAATCAAGGCACTCAATAAATAGAGTGTTACAAGCTTGAAGAAGCATCTAGAAGGTGAGGGGCATCCAAATCCACATGGCACAAAATCCAACACCTTAGAAATGCATTTGGACACAAGTACAACATTCTCTTACACCCTTGACAAGTGTCAAACATGCAAATATTCTTCTTCCAAGCTTGGGCACCTAGAATATGCTAAAAATAGCTTATGGAAAATGCCTTACAACTATCATAGAATATGTCATAAATCTACCATAGAATCTATCATAAGATCAATGAGATAATCTGTCATAACCAACTAAAAATAGCCGATTCTCTTACATCCTATCATAACCCATCTTGGGTGCCAATTTTCTCCATTCATTCAAATATTCCTTGTGACGCATCATAGAATCTGTCATATATCATAGATTCTAAAATGGGATGCCTATGTCCACTTGGGATGATTATGTGTCATCCAATCACTTCCAATCGGGATGCCACCCAACCGATGGGTCCAAATTTGTGACATGACACCATAGGCAATTAAATAATATAAATAAATACATTAATACATCAAATTAAACAATATTAGGGCTCTAAGGTTGATACACCTTAATCCCAACATTCTCCCACTTGTTGAAGACCTGTCAAGAGTCATACAAAACCATCTACTCAGGGCCCCAATGCCCATGGAATCAGAACACCATCTGAATTTCTCTGTGCTCACTAGTTTTGTCAGTGCATCTGCAACATTCACCAATGTGTCAACCTTCTCCAAGTTCACCTTTCCATCCTCTACCATATCATAAACAAAATGATACTATACATCGATGTGCTTTGTTATGGCATGAAAGGTAGGATTATTTCCTAGGAAAATCACACTTTGACTATCACAACAAACAATAATATATCCTACATCTAAACCAATATCAAAACACAATCTCTTAAGCCAAATGGATTCCTTACAAGCATGAGTGGCTACCATATACGTTTCCTCTATCATGGACAATGTGATTACAACCTGTTGATTACTCATCCAACTGATAGCACCACCAAACATCATAATGGATCTTCTATTGTTAATGTCACCTGCCCAATTCAAATCTACATATCCTCGAATACTCTAAAAATGCTGAGGTCTAGTAGGATAACCATGAAAATGCAAGGCATACTTGGAAGTAACCCATAAATATCTAAACACTCTCTTAACAACATCCCAATGTACTCGTCCAACATTAGCCATAAAATAGCTAAGGACTTCCACTGCATGGGAAATTTATGGTATCATACACACCATAACATACATCAGACTTCCAACTAAACTTGCATATGGTACTCTAGTCATGTCCTCCATCTTAGTAGAAGATTTTGGAAAATCATTCACAAAAAACTTCGTCCCCTGCATCACAGGAATAACTAACTATTTACAATCTACCATGTTGAATCTCTCCAACATTGAGTTCACATACTTGCTCTGGCTTAACCAAAGCTTTCTGTTAGCTTTGTCTCTCATGATTTCCATTCCCAGAATGTACCTAGCTTCTCCTAGGTCTTTCATCTCAAATTGTGCTGACAACTTAAACTTCAAATCTAAAATCATACTTTTACCATTCCTAATAAACAACATATCATCTACGTATAGAACAATAATGAGAATGTGACCATTATCAATTTTAAAGTATACACAATGGTCAGATTTAGATCTCTAAAATCCCAATGACAACACATAAGTATCAAACTTTTGATACCAAATTCTAGGAGATTATTTCAAACCATAAAGAGACTTGTTTAGTTTACAAACCAAATTTTCTTTACCTTTCTCAATGAAATGCTCTAGCTGTGACATTTAAATATTTTCCTCCAAATCACCATGAAGGAACGTTGTCTTCACATCCATCTATTCCACTTCTAAGTCATATACAACTGCAAGTGACAACAAAAGCTAGATAGATTTCAAATTCGCTACAAGAGAGAATATCTCTCCATAATCAATTCCCTCTGCCTAGGAAAACCCCTTAGCAACTAACTGTGCCTTATAATTCTCAACACTGCCATGAGGACCACACTTTTTCTTGAAAACCCATTTACAACCAACAAGTTTACGTCTAATAGGAAAAGGTACCAAATCCCAAGTCTTATTTTTATTTAATTAAGCCATTTCCTTGTCCATGGCTTGCATCCAGGAATCTGAATCATTCATACCCAATGCCTCTCTAACAGTCCTAGGTTCATCAATATTAGTAATCAAGGAAAATATGCAACTGGAATCCAATAATGAATAACCAAACCTTTTTGGTTGCTGCCTAATTCGTGTAGACCTCCTCAATGGCTGAGGTTGAGGTTCTCCTTCTTCTTCTTCAAAACTTTCAAAGCTACTTGAGTTCTCCTCATCATTAGATTCAACAGGAGTACTTGGTTCTTCTTTCTTCAGAGTAGGTGGAATCTGAACCACCTCCTTCTCTTGTTTCTCCTCTTTCTCTAGTTGTAGCTCAACAGAGGAAGGTTTCATCTCTTTGAAGATCACACTTCTACTACAGAGAGCCTTCTAACCTTCTAGATCCCAAAGCTTGTACCCTTTCACACTGACACCATAGCCAATAAAGATACACTTAACAACCTTGTTCTCCTACTTTAACCTCTTCTCAATCAGAACATGAGCGTAAGCTTCACAACCAAATACTCTGAGATGTCTCATTGAAGGATTTTTACCAAACCACACCTCCATGGATGTCTTACCAACAAGCATTGATGTAGGAGATATATTGATCAAATAACATGTAGTCGCTACCGCTTCAGACCAAAACTTCTATTCAAGGCTAGCACCACTCAACATACTCCTAGCCCTCTCCAGTAACATTCTATTCATCCTCTCTACAACTCCATTT
This sequence comes from Sequoia sempervirens, assembly GCA_007258455.2. Taxonomy (NCBI): domain Eukaryota; kingdom Viridiplantae; phylum Streptophyta; class Pinopsida; order Cupressales; family Cupressaceae; genus Sequoia; species Sequoia sempervirens. The sequence continues at coordinate 38,637 of VDFB02323354.1, read as the reverse complement.
TTCTATGGATTAGATGGAGTTGTCTTATGTATCTCAATCATGTGCTCTTTATAGAACTTTTCAAACTCTATGGAACAAAAATCACCACCATTATTAGTTCTCAAACATTTAATCTTTCTACTAGTCTAATTTTCTACCAAGGCCTTAAACTCCTTAAACTGAATAAAGACTTTAGCTTTACTTCTAAGGAAATACACAAATGTCCTACTATAATCATCAATAAAAGATACAAAATATACAGATTTTGATAATGAAGGAACATTTACAAGGCCAAAAACATCTGAATGAACATAGTCCAAAACCCCAAAATACGTATGAGAACTAGAGTAAAAAGAAACACGGTGTTGTTTTCCATATACAAAATGTTCGTAAAAGTCGAACTCAAGATTACAATCATCAAGGCCTTCAACAAGGCTCTTATTTTTTAGGGTTCTAAGACCCTTCTCACCAATGTGACCAAGTCATTGGTGCCATAACATTTTCTTCTTTGTAGGAAGCCTCATTTCCATGGAATGAGCACCCTTAGGTACCCAAAATGCATGACCATCAGATGTAGCTGCAACATGCTTCTTCTCTGCACAATCTAATGGTGAGGATGAAGAATCCAAAGGTCTCTTCTTCGGTACATCAGAAGAACTATTACACTATACAATACATGCATCAAGTTGAAACAAAGTGCTAATATTTTTGAATGCGACTAGTTTCGCCATAGTTCCAACATTTTTCCTTGGACTTTTTACTAGGAGATTTTGATCTCCTTGGAGACTTTGACTTAGATTTCTTTTCTTTCTTTTTGCTTCTCTCTTTTGGTCTGCCATGGACTGCAAGGGCCTCCTTGGCCATCTCAGAAGACTTCCTTCGCATCTCTTCAGATAATAATGAGGCAACAACCTCATCCATCTTAAAGGTGGAAGTAGTGTTTTCAATAGCCATTACCAGGTGATCCCAAGAGTTTGACAACAAACACAAAAGGAAAATGCAATGGTCTTGTTCATTTATTTTGTCTCCAACAAAACCTAGTTGTGCAACCAACATGTTAAATTCATTCAAATGATCTACAATGAATCCTCCATCTTCCATTTTCTGAGAATGCATCTTCTTTCCCAGGAAAAACTTGTTCACCAGGGATTTAGCTTGATAGACATCACCAAGATTCTTCCACAGAGAAGCAAAATTTTTCTCTTCATGGACATTTAGGAGGATAAAATCAGCCAAACAGAGTTTAATAAGACCCTTGGATTTCCTATCCATGAGATCCCAATCTTCTTGTTTCATGCCTGATGGTTTGGTTCCAGAAATAGTAGCCCATAGATCACAGTCTATGATCATGTCTTCCATTTTGAGCTTCCACAACTCAAAATTACCATTGTTAAACTTCTCCATCTCAATCCTCCTAGATATGCCTTCCATCTCTTTCCTACAACAAGGTAACGAAACACACACTTCTGCAAAACTCCCATTGAAATAGAGATTAGCTCAAAAAATTCATCTAACCCAACAAAGGAACCAAGGCTATCCAGGCTTTGATACCAAATGAAAGGAATTCAGGTGAGCAAAAATAGCTTCCTACACTAATCTAAATAGGGGAGAGTTACAAAAAATTCATTTTAACACCTTATGTTGTTACAATATGAGATACACAGAGAATAATGGAAATAGAACAAAAAATACATAAATGCAATAACAACAGATATACATGGGGAAAACCCTTTCGGGTACCCTCCAAAAGCATAGTAATTTCTCTATTACTTCAAATAATGAATACAAGATATCACCAAGTACAAAGCTTCTTCAACAAGTGCTTCAACACAAACACCTATTTTGGAGTGATACTGGCAGCACTTCGTTACCTACAAACAAACTATACATTCTACAACTCAAGGCACTAAATAAATAGACTGTTACAAGCTTCAAGAAGCATCTAGAAGGTGAGTGGAATCCAAATCCATATGACACAAAATCCAACAATTTAGACATGCATTTGGAAACAAGTACAACATTCCCTTACACCCCTGACAAGTGTCAAACATGTAAATATTCTTCTTCCAAGCTTGGGAACCTAGAATATGCTAAAATAGCTTATGCTAGATGCCTTACAACTGTCATAGAATATGTCATAAATCTACCATAGAATCTATCTTAAGATCCATAAGAGAATCTGTCATAACCGACTAAAAATAGCCTATTCTCTTACATCCTGTCATAACCCATCTTGGGCGCCAACTTTCTCCATGCATTCAAAGATTCCTTATGACGCATCATAGAATCTATTATTTTTCATAAATTCCAAAGTGGGATGCCTATGTCCACTTGGGATGATTATGTGTCATCCAGTCACTTCCAACGAGGATGCCACCTAGTCGATGGGTCCGAATTTGTGACATGATACCATAGGAAATTAAATAGTACAAATAAATACACGAATACATCAAATTAAGCAATATTAGGACTCTAAGGTTGAGACACCTTAATCCCAACAAGAAACATGTGTACCAATCACCAAAAGTGATTTTCTGAAGAAAATATGGGACTTATTCGCCCATGGGCGAATGGGTCGAAGTTTAGAGTTTTTCTATAGCTTTTAGGAGCCTCTGATGCAAATCTAAATCTTCCAATTTTACCAGGTTTCACAGTCAGAATGTCAGAAATGGCTTCGGGATCTCAATTTTTGTGAGATCACAACAATTTTGATAACTTGTGCAACTTTTGCAACTTTGTAAATCTCACTCTTTAAAAGGTCTTCAGGTCTTCTTCAACCTAAATCTACAATCACACATACAAGAGAGAAAAAAAATGTTTATTTTGGGTGAATATGGGTTTTCCTTGGTCAAACCCCATTTTGGTAATCAAACCTTGAAATGAAATGAAACATGAAAGAGTGAATTAAGAATGAACAAAGCTATGTTACCACTCAACAAACCCTTAAATGAAACCTTAGTAATGGGGATCTTAGGAAGTCTACAACTTGCATGAGATGGTTGAATTGGATTTGGATCTTGACACTTGAATCTTGCTTGAGATGATGCTTTGAATGCTTGATTTGATCATGAAACCTACATCACAATGTTAGCTCCAAAAACATGCATGATGCAAGAAGACTTTGACATGATGAAAGAATCTTGAATGCTGCAATAAATCTTGGGTATTTCTGCTCTTGAATGCCTTTGATCATAAACTTAGCTCTTGTAAAATTGCATGAAAATAGTATTTATAGGTATGTATCCTTAATTTCCCAAAATTCAAATATCTCAAGCCGACATTGAATCATGGATTTGAAAACATTAAAATACCACCAAAAAAATAATTTAAATTTAGGTCCTAAGGTTTAGGGAGGACCCATTTTTCCATGGGAAAATGGGTCTCGGGTCCATAAACCTAGGACACACATTACTCAATGTGAAGCGTTATATTTAGGAATTAATAAATGTTGGGTTTCCCCTTCGGAAAATGTAATTAATTAAGCTTGGAAAATGAATTAAAGGGCCAATTAAGGCATAATTAAACTCAGTTAATTAAGAGGGCCTAAGTAAGTGTGTAAATGTAATAAGGTACATTTAACAACACTAAATTAAGGCAATATTAAGTCCAATTTAAATAAGGAGGGCGAAAATAGGTGAGAAAATGCAAAGGGTTACATTTTCCTACACTACAATTTATATATTTATTAATTGGAAAGTAAAGAATTTGGTAATCTTGAGATTATAAATACGTATTAATATATATATGTATATATTAAAGATATGACACATATATATATTAGATATATATATTATATATAATGTTAAAGTATTTTGAAATATATAAAGCATATTATTATAGCACAAAAGTTGATAAGTTTAAAGCACTTTAAGTAATGCCAAGTGCATTAAAGCACTGCCTCATATACATTGTTGCGGTTAAGTTTATAATTTTCACATAAAGCAAACTTTAAATAAGTCAATAGAGACTTATAAAGTTGCGAATGAAGATAGGAATACAATTTATATGTTGCAAGAGGAATAAAGGAAAATTTAACAATGTTGAAATGGCCTTTGACTATGTTATATAAAGGGGTGCTAATATATGAATATGTGGCGCCAAAATTCATGGAAAGTAGAAACCCATAGAAGTCTAAACCCACACCATGTACAAGTACAACATTATGATAAATGTAAAACTCACTCAATGTAAAGTTGGTAGAAATATAAGAAGGTAGTCAACTTGCAAACCAAGTAGGAAACCTGTTGAAATGCATTGTTGTCTCATGAACTAAGTTGACTCAAGCATTGGAAATGTGAGGGTTGTTACATATTGCAATCTAAGAGTTTAATTAGCTGAGTTGTTGCATGGGAATAGAAATGTGGCATAATTATTATCTTGTTTGTAGCCTTTGGGTGCTCAAGTTTTAGTATTTATAAGGTTCTTTCTCTACCATTTGTTACACTTTTCATTCTGATTTCTCCATTGCTATTCTACTGAATTTTTTGTGCAAGTGAGTTAGAGAACTGGAGAGTTAGTGAGTTGTTTTGCTATTTTTTATTTGTAATTGTGAGAGAATTGGTAAGAGGCTAGAAGTGGGAATTGGGTTGATCTTAGAGGAAGTAGCAAGCGAGCTTATGTAATTAAGCTACGAAGGAAGAATTGTTAGTTGGAGCTTTTAAATAGGCATGTTGATTTCTATTCCCTTGTTATTTTTGTTTGAAAGGTTATATGCTTATGGTTGTCTTGTTTGGAAAGGGTTTATTTTAATGTGTGTTATAATGCTTAGATAATCTTGCATGTTTTTGGTTGTTGGTTGCTTTGGTGGAACCTATCTTTTGGGTTAATACTTTTATACACCCTATATGGGAATTTATATGATTGTGATTATATTTATAATTTATGTAATTATCAATACTATACGTAGATTTTAAATACTATTAGTATGTAGCATGAAATATGTAGATGCTTTGAATTACTTTGGTAGTAATGTCATTTTAAACATGAGTTATTAGTTGGTTATTCCTAGGGTTAGAATAATCCATGGGAAAGGGGGTAACCTATGTATAGAGTATGAATGGTCAAAACCAAATCGAGCTAAGAAGGTGGGTGAGCGTGTGACCTCCACTCTAAATTCTAGGTGATGAATACTTTGGAAAAAGTAGTGTAAGTAGCCACTATTTACACTATCAGTTCATTGTGATCCAGGTTTGCATACTAGTTCGGGATTGTCATACATGTAGGTTGTAGCCACTATATGGAATTTATAGATATGTAGGACACAACACCATGCTTAGAAAAGGCTAGGATTATGAGGTTACCAAACCAATCTCTTCGTCGAAGGGTAGGGCCATCTTACCAGTTTGATAGATGTGTGGGGAATGAAAGTAAGTCCATGGTTGATAGAAAAGCACTTGACTGATGCTTCTCCTCATCCAATTGACAACCAAGATTTGAGGAATGACATATGGACCATTTACATTTCTATTTTAGTAAGCTCGTTGAAGCTATATATGTAATCATGTATCCATCTCTATCGAAAATTGTAAATGAGAAATGTCATCTTGAAATTATGTAATTTGAAATCATTACATGTGTTAATGAAATGATTCTTTGATTATACAATGGGAAAGTTTGGAATGTTTTGTTTCAAATGTGCTTTTTTAATCAAAAGAAAGGGAATTTTTTATTGCTCATAATGTTAGTAGCATAAATTGTTCACTTGTGGGTAAAACATAGTAAAATTACTATGTAGAACAATGGGCATGTTACAAACTTAAGCAATCAAATGAGACAATCACTAATCTAAAAGTGCAGGTTTAAGAAGGAGAAAGAGTTGAAGATTGCCTAAATTTCAAGTTGAAAGACAAGTCAACAAAATGCTCAAAACTTGAAGAAGAGATTGTGTCTTTGAGGAAATATTTGGCTAAAGAAAAGAGTCAAGAGAAAAAATTCAAGAAGAGCTCCACCTTGCTTGATATATGCTTGCTAGTCGAAAATATTCAAAGGAAAAAGAAGGATTAGGGTTTGAAAAAGGAGAAATCTAAAAGGAAAATTAGATTCCAAACAATGTTGAAAAGGAGAACAATGAAAACATGAAGACTGTAGATAAGAAGAGCAATATCGAACATGTCTAGAACTAGAAGAAAGATTTCAAGAGACCTCCTATCAGATAATCAAATGCACAAAGGTATTCATCTTTTAAAGGTCACTGGTATTTTTGCAATAGATTTGGACACAGAGTTGTAGAGTGTAAAAGAAGGATGAATTAGAATTTTCAATCTTTTTCTAGTCAATGCTATGCATGCAATAGATTTGGTTATAAGGCTAGTGAATGTAGAAGACATATGATGAATGGTTACAATAATAGTATGATGTCTTAATCATTCCTTGGTTAATGTTATACATGCAATGGATTTGGTCATAAGGCTTCTGAATACAAATCTAAAATGGAAAGAACTAAGTTTTCTTTGCAACAAAGTGTCATATACTATAAATGTAATAAACTAGAACACATAGCTAAGTTTTGTAGAGGAAAGAATGTGAAACCTTTTTCTCAAAGAAAGAAGATTGATTCGGTTGAGGTAAAGAAGGAGATGAACAAGATTTGGAAGAAAAAGGAAGAGAATGATGTGAAGAATGAGTTTGTGCCAAATTCTAGTGCATATGTTTCCTCCAAAAATTGGATAGAAAGAATTGGCTCAAGGGGATTTTTAATATAAAAATTTCTAAAATCCATACCAAAGATGTGATGCTGATGTATTTAGCATACTGGTGCATGTATACGTTGGTTTGGTTGATCCATTGGTGAAATATTTAGTGAGAAATCTCTTTATGTAGAGATTTACATAATGTTTGGAAGTACTTGTGATGATACACAGAGGGCTTGATAGCTTTTGACCTAACTTTTTCTGTTGTAATTAATGCATACCTTAGGTCATAGAAAAGTGTTTATATTTCATTTTGCACATTCTAAAAGGAATTTGTGTTTGAGAATTTGAAGAGGAGAGTAATGCAAACAAGAGCTAAAGCGATTTTGAAGTGTTGAACAAAACCCTACCGAAAAATTTCACAAGGTATTTACAATTTCCTACAAACTCTAGCTCAAGAAAAGTTCAAAAGTTTACTCCATAATTTATTGATGTGCTTGAGAGGCCAAGACCTAAGTTTAAGAAGCACTCATACAAGTCAATGAAAATAGATAATGAAGGTTCCTTCTCTAGGGTTCCATCAAATGTGATGCACATAGAGGATGTGCAAATTTACATTCATTCAAAGATGGATGAATATGATAATTTGAAGTTGGCATAATTTGGGGAAAATGTGCTAATTGGAGATGATTTCGAGCTAAACCAAAAGTATTCCGGTTTAACAAAGAAGAAGTTGGATGCGTGGGAAGAATTTTCCAAATTTTTATATGAAGATGAGTGGGTGAAGTATGTTTTGAGTAGAATTCATGACAAATTCATGTGATTGGACATGCCACATATGATAAACAAAGAGGCAATTAGGGTTGTTACTAGTTTGAGCTCCATCGAACCAGTATCGATAGTGAAGACGGTAAAGAATGAAGTGGTAATGAATTTTACTAGAGCCATGTGACAAGTGTTCCCTAACTGTGGATGACATTAAATATCCAATGATAAAATATGCTTCAATGATGATTGGTTACAAGATGTTCTATACAAACAGAGAGAATCTGTCTCTGCCATTGTAATACACACAACCTATCAAATGGTGAAAGAAGGAAAAAATTTTGATCTTTGTGAGCTCTTGAGGTTATAGTTGATGGAGAATTTATAGAAGAAAATGGAGTCAAGGTATCCTTTCTGGTATGGTACTCTGGTTTTTTTCTTAGTTTTACTTTCTCAATGAGTTTCCTAGCATAAAGAACGTAGTATGGAAAGATAATATCCTCGTAGCTATTCAAATTAGAGATCATTTGAGGAGATTTACATATTTTGAGTTTTACAAGACAATATTGTGGGGGTTTTTCAAAACATTTCAAGCAAATATGCAAGAGAGAAATAATTCCAAGAGAAGTTGTGAATAAGTATAAAAATGACATGACATTTATAGTTAGTAGAGATTGTTGCTATATGGAAGTAGTTGAACTTAGAACTATTTGGGTTCCAAAGCTACCTTATGAGGTAGTTGAGTCTGAATGCATTGGTCTTGTAGATATTGTGTTGAGAAATCCTAGAGATACATGTGTCAAAAGGTTTGGCACTTATTAAGAGAAAACAAGTTAATTGAACCTGGAAAAGAAGGACATTGAAGAAAAAGTTGAAAAGATGAAGGCTAATTTGGAAATGGAGTTTGGTTCCCTTATGGACCCTACTGAGAAATATAAAGATATATATACTCCTCTTCAGACTCCACAAAGATCAATAAGGTCAAGTAGGACCCTAGTCTCCATAGCTACGATTACAAATCCTACTAAGATGAAGCCTATAGGTGGTTCTAAGAAGAAAGATACATCCAACACCTCTGTGCAACCAAATTCTCCAAAGAGAAGGAAAGAAAAAGCCACAAGAGAAAAGTATATCAGTTGTGAAGAAGAAGAAGAAGAAGAGGAAGAGGAAGAACATCAATTGGTCTAGAAAAGGAAGTCTCGAGCCTCTCAGGAAGAGACCAGTACAAAAAGAAAGAAAATTAATTTGGTAGATACAAAAAGAGAAGAAGAATAAAAGGAAAAGGAAGCTTTCATTTTTCAAAGAAGAGAAAAGAGTTCAAGGTTAGGAGAAGAAGAAGGATCATCTAAAGATAAGGAAAAAGGAAAGGGATTAGGGACGAAACCTAAGAAGATCCATTTGTAGGTGTATGAACATGAGCCTCTACAACTCAACTCTACTTTCAATTTTATTATAGAGCATGGTACACTAAGGGAAACAACACTATTGTATGAAGAGTAACCTCTTGCTGACAAAGCTACAATTAAAAAATAAATAGAGATGTATATGATGACCTTTGATGTGAATCTAGGTGATATTCATGCCCAAATCTTGACGAGTCTTGCAGATTTGCTTAGTGCCAATAGACAAGAAGTTGTGGTGGAAGAAGAAAAGATAAGAAAACAAGCCCTGGAGAAAATCAGAGTAACTATTACTCATGAAGAAAGAATAAGATTTTCTCAATTGCAAGTAAAAGAATTCTAGACCAAACAAAGAGTAAATACCCTAACTGGAAGGACTAAGAAGAAATCAAGACTTGGAGAGGAAAACATAGGAGATAATTGTCAAGATTCTTGTAGAAATGAAGAAATTTGTGCCTATAGATAAGGAAACCACTCCTCTGGGTGATGAATATCATATACAACAAGACAAATCCCTCCCAGAAATAAATGAGTAAGTCACAAAGCAACATGAGCATGAGCATATGCAAGAAGAAATGTTAATAGATAACACTCCTTCAGATGTGGAGATATCTGATGAGTATAATAAATAAGTTAAGCAAGGATTCCAAAGAAGACTAAAGCTCGAAAGGAACAAAATTTTCCTCCTCTGAAAGTTGAGAAGATTGTAGAAGAGTGCTTTGGAAGTGGAGAGAAGGAGAAGAGTGATACTCATGCAGAAGAAATCTCTAAAGTAGGCTGTGAATCCTCCAGACCCTCTAGAGATTCATTGAAAGATTTTCTGAACATGCAATTACAATTCCAACCAGTGGTGTCTATACAACTACTAAAAATCCACATGCAACAAGGTCAAGTGGGCTTAGACAAGATTTCCCCTCTACATGAGTTGCAACTTGGTGATGTATTTCATGCCTCCGAAAGAAAGGAGATTCTTCAATTTCACTAGAAGAACATAGAGTTAGTTGATGAAGTAGAAAAGGTGTTGTAAGAAGGCCTTCCCGGAGTATCCATTGATACTTCTTTTTCAAGTATTCAACAATTGAAGTTGTTGTTAGACTCTTTTAAGGAGCACTCTACGGGATTGGAAGAGGAGACTGAGAAGGAAGTAGCAATAAAGTTGAATGATAAGAGGTTAGCTGATGCCTCTGATAAATGTGCTACTACTCATGAAAAGTTGCAAGGAAACTTGAAGGAAGTTCAAAAGTGTTTGGAGGAATCCAAACAATTGTTTGAGTTCTATATGAAGTGGCCATTGTCTACAAAGAGCATCAAGGATCAGATGGACTCAATTGAGTCTCAAATTGCTTAGGCATCAAGTGCTTATTATCTAGTGAATGATGGGGGTAGAGCAACAAGAGTGGTAGTTGAAAACCTACACGATCAATTCTTTTTATTGCAAGAGCAAAAAGAGAAAATCATAATGTAGTATAGTCATATCTGAGATATTATAAGTGTAAGGCTTACATCTTTAATTGGAGTTTTGACCAATGCGGAGAAGGTTGTGAAAAAGACAACTATGCCTAGTTATTTAGAAGAAGGAGAAGACCTCCATGTATAGTTTTAGAACTAGAGCTACATGCTTTCCTTCACCAAGAAGGATTGGGAGGAACACCTTACAAAATTAAAGACATCATATCAAGGTATATTACCCTCATCAAGTTAAGGTGTATATTTTTGAATTGTATAGACAAGTTTTGATATCAATGTACATGTAGAGTTAGTAGATGGTGTTAAAGTATAGTTTTGTCTTTTTGGTGATAGATAACATAGATAGTGGGAGCTACTCTCATGTAAATATGTCAGCAAGGGGGAGTGAAGAAGAGAAGTGAAGAAAATTTACTACCCTTTGCCCTTGATGTCAAAAGGGGAGTGAAGCAGAGAAGTGTGTTGTCATTAATGACAAAGGGGGATATTTTTGGCGACATGATCATGATGGTGTATGGTGTTGTCATTGATGGAAACCCATTGTATAAGTGATGGTACATCAATATGTATATAGCTCGGAGTAGACCAAGTGTTTTTGGGAAATTGGCTATGTTTGACTAAGATAGTGATGTAATAGAGCATCAATTTTGTGGTCCGCATTTCCCCACAGTGCAATATCTTATCATGAGGTTTTGAGGTGATAATGGTACATGTTGAAGGAGTATATATCCAAATTTTTAAGGTTTAATGTATTCCATAGTTGAAGATATTAGTGACAAAGTATCAAGCTATGTAGAGACATAGTTAAAGTTGCAGAGTTCATGTTGGAATGCTCTGCATTCCAACATAGATGATTATTATATTGTGTGGATTTTAGGAAGTGGTTGAAGATGTCAAATTTTTGTGCACTTTGAGTTTTAAGTGGTTTGGTGGTCCACGTGTCAAGTTGTGAATGAATAGTTGGTTCATTCAGTTGTTGCTTCACCAGTTTGGTTGTGTAGTGTTGACCTAAGGGTTTTGGAGTCATGTGGTATTAAGTTGAGTATGAAGCAAATTTATAGGAGTGATTATAGGTCATGCCAAACTCTTTTTGGTAAATAACATGTTTTGGTTTCTTTTGTAAGGTATGCATGATGGAGTTTTGAGTCGACAAGTTATGGTGTCACACATTTCATCTAATTAGGCCAACCTAATTAATGATATGATTATTTGCAAAATATATATAGAAGGTCAATTCATTGATGGTATGATGTAGATGATGATGAGCAATATTGTGAAGTGCGAAATGTGATAGTGGTGAAGAATGAATTGTGTAAAGTTAGTTTACCAAGCCTAACTAGAACTATATCTTCAACATATTGTAGATGCATTGTTATTAGTTCAAAATTTGGCAGCGAGCCACTCTTTTCTATATCTTTTTAAATTCTGGATGAAGTGATCTTCCTTGGGTAGTGAGCCCTCCTGTTTTCTAGATAGCAAGTCCTCCGGGCAGCGAGCCCTTCTAGGAGTGAGCCTCTTATAATGTATTGTAATTGGTTATGATATATTATGAGCTAATCCTCATAGTGGTTTTTCCTTCCAAGGGTTTTCCACGTAAATCTGGTGTACTTGTGTTGTTTTTTGTGGTGCATGCGTCAATTTTTTATTTCCATTTCCACAAGTTTAATGAGATGCTTTTAATGTACTTTTAAGTTAATGAATTTTGGGGAATATTGACTCACCTCCACTCTTAGTATTCCAAGTGTTCAACAGAGGAGAGGTCTCTTATTTATAGAATTCCCTTGAGGGAAATCACGAGCCAAGTTGCATTGGTTAATGGATGGTTAATATTTATTGAGGATTAGGTTTTGGATCAAGGCAAGAGCCTTGTAACAAGTGTTACAATAGGAATAAAGGTGTAATAGGTAGGTTTGAATTTTTATTTTTTTTCACATGTGTGAGCATAAAGGGTGGAGGAATGCTTGTCATATGATGACAAGTTTAGATTGGGATCCATGTGAAAGGATTTAATGGTTAGGATTAAATGGAAAAGGATTGACTATTATGTGGAATTAAATATTATAAGAAATGGTAATGGCGATTAATTAACCTAAATAAATTAACTAGGTGTTGATTAATTGATTTAATTGGAGGATTTGGGGGATAAAGTTTATACTTAATTAAATAAATATAAATCTATTTAATTAAAGGTGAGAGATAGAGTTAAAATATTAAACTTAACTAAATAAATATAAATTTATTTAATTAAGGGTGAGGGATAAAGGTAAATAATGAAGTAAATAAATAATAAATATTTAATTAATTGACTAGGATGGGGTAAAGTTAGATGTGGTCAAGTATGGACAAATTTAGGTATCTACAAGTAGGAATTCCACAAGGGGAAGTTTATAAATGATGTAGGGAAATATTAGAAAAGTGGAAGGGAAAAGTGGATGGGAGGAATAGGAAAAAATCTAAATCCACCTTGAAAGTTCACAAAGAAAACTAGATAGGAATTTTTAGGATTGGAATAGAAGTTTGCAAGTGGGAGAAGTATTTAAATGGACATTAAAATTCCAAAAATGGGGTGATACAAAGGGAAGTCGAAGGGATGGACCAATAGATCATGGAAAAATTTCCTGTGGAACTAGATAGGGGAATAAAATTTTAGATGATCATGAAAAGTTTGGCAGTCCAATAAAAGTTTGTAACATTGTAAAACTAGTAGAAAATGACCTAAAACACCCTAGACTTGGAATTTTCTCATATTGATACAAATTCTAACATATCACATGTACATGGAGGATGAATAATAATAATAATAATAATTTGATAAAATGGGACCCATTTAGAGTTTTCTCGAATCCGTGCTATATGACATGGAAAAAATGAGGCCTAAATATATGAAGGAGTTGGGGACTCAAGAAAATTCTAGCAATGTCAAATTGAGTCCCAACATTGGCTCTAGTTTAGGACTCATGTCTCTTGTAGGAACAATAGGAACTTAGATCTTTAAGAGTAAACCAAAAAAAGGGACACAATAATGGGACCAAGACAATCATGCTTCATATCAACCTACAAGTGTCAAGATTGTATAAAGATACACCACACAAACACAAAAAAAAAACATACAAGCTAAGACATCATTACACACAAGAATAATAGTTAATAAATAGTGTCATGAAACAAAAAATCATAAGATAACATTATCATTATTCTCTTCAACAACTACATATGACCATGCCACAAGCCATATTCTTCTCCATTTTTAGTATTTAAGTAGCAATTAATTATGACAAAATAAACTAGTATGTACCAACACATACCTTAGGGACTACAACTCAAGTATTCATTGCCTATTATTATTCACTCCAGGAGACAATTCATGTTCTCCATATAAAATATGACATCCCTAGATACCCTAGATACCCTAGATTTTCCTAAAGGTAACAGAAGATGGATGCACACTTCAAATTTATCTCAATGATCTTTAGTGCATATGAACTTGCACCTTGCATTGGAAGGACTTGAACATCATGTAGCAACATATACGTTGGAAACACAAAGATTATTGTCATATTAGTTTATTTTTAACAAATTAGCTCAAATGAGCTCCTACTAACATCTTATTGAGATGTTATATGATTAGCATAGGGTGTAAATCTCCATTTTTCATCATGTACTAACTTATTAATAAGTGCAATAGGTTTCTCATAGCCATATTTATTCTCTTGTAATAGAACAAAATTAAAACTATAGGGAAAAACAACAAGGGGGAAGGGATGAGAAGGTTTATAATAGCTTGGAGTTACCACAAACAATACATCCTAGAGGTCTTCCTTGACTTAACATACGTATCAGAAAGCTCTTCACTCCATGTGACTATTTACTCTTTCATATATTAAATAGGAGTAAGGAAAAGGAAATAATTAACATCTCCTCAATCAATCTCACCATGATTTCACAAAATAAAATTAGGATAAGTATTGAGGGATATAATTTTATTTGTGGTATTGAAGTTATCCTCAACAATGTGCAATCGTTTCTCTTTCCTTTATAGGTTGACCTCTTCACATGATAGGTCCATTTGATCATGTGGGAATATCAAGTCATTTGTATTAGAAATACAAGGCATGACTTGGATACAAGAAGGAAAACATGGTTCTTCCTTCCTATTGTCTACACATTATTTTTTCAGTGGTCAGAACTAAATTAATTGCACTTTATCATTTAGATTTTCCCCTTCTACTACTCATGGGATTTTGGAACATATTTTTTCTTTATTTTCCATTATTGCACTAGATTCTTTTACCCCATCACCTTTTCTAGAATACTACTATTCCTTATTTCATTTTATTTCATTTTCTTATCCTTGATATTGTACATTTTATTTTCATTTGATCTAGCAATAGTAGCATTAGTCTATGCATGCTCTTGCCTCATTGTTGGTTGATATTCATTATAGATCTGCATTATTGTAACATCTATATGGGTTGTGGTTTTTCATTTGATTACTTATACTATTGGGATACTTACATGAGTTCCCTTGGATATTCAATGTTTTGATTAGGCAACTCATCTAGATTAATCCTATGATCATGTAGAAATCTTGAATCATTCATATAATAATCAACATAGTTAGTTGCTTCCCCCATGGAATCATATTTTGATGAATCATATTGAATATATTATCTTCATAGTGATAAAAATAATATTCCTATAAGTAATTTCTCCCTCTTTTCTTATTGAGAGGGCCTTTTCATTTTTTTGTGCAACAATTTTAGCTTCTAGAAACCTAATTTCATCTCTATTTACCTTATCAATAAGCATATTAGCTATTTGTATTTGAGAATTCTTATCTTTATAATCCTCTTTATAATCATCATTATAAGGTAACTCTTCCTTCCCACTCATCAAGACGAAACTCAAATATTCAAATCAGGCATATTAAATTTCCAAAAACTCAAGTTTTACTTGATATTTATCAATTTCTTCTTCATGTGATATGTTAGGAGAAGGGGGATATTTTTATATATTGTTAATAATTTACAAATATTATACTCATATGAGCATAAAAATGAGACAAATGCAAGATATTTCATGCACAACCATGAGACTAATTTTATCTCCCTTTGAGAAACCACACTAGAAACCACCTTCACACTAGAAGCCAACAAAGGAAGACCAAGAGTCACAACTTAGAATTCTACATTCAGTGTCCCTTTTGGATTTGAACTTGTGTCTCCATAATGAGAAATCAATATTTTAATCAAATCAGCTCAACCCTTTGGAAAAAAGGGGGATATTGTTTAGAAATATCCTAATATCTAGTGTGATAACATTGCAAACACACATCAAGGATTGCAAATACACGTCAATCATGTTATGAACCTTTGTCTTCCCAACAAGCATATCATCTCTTTAACTCATATTTGGATCATTGTACCTTTCTATATTTTTTATTATGCTATCATTTGAATGTTTGGAATTATTTAGGTGTTGATCTCTTAAATCCATGAACAAATAATTTCTACTTGAAGTTCCTAATTTTGAATCTTGATAGGTAGGCTTATGTGGGCTTACCATTATTTTGAGCTTCCTATTTTGTCTCATATCTTCTTCTATGAGCTAAAGGTTCTCATTCTTTCTGGTACATGATGTACCTTCTTTCCATTTCCAAGTATCATATTTCCTAAACAAGTTTTGGGTTCGATAGAAATAGAGTCACCACTCTTCACTCATTTTTTTTTCTAGTAGTTGAAATCCAAAACACCAGATAAGAACCTAATTCCCTATCAACTTTTTGTTAGCGCAAACCTTTATGTTGGAATAAGTTGATAGGCTATCAAATTACTTGATTCAAATAAACTAAGTTATTGAAGACTTCAAAGAATAAACTAGATTAGAATATCCTCAACAACAACACCATTCTATTGGTGCAAGTTGATGAGGAGCTAGCAATACACACAAACAAAACACATAATAGTATGAAACACATAAAAATAAGGTTGAACCAAAATGAAACATAGAAAAATGGGTGCCTTTCGACATTGAAATGGGGTGATGTGATTCAACTATCTTTCTCCTATTTCATTAGGAAATGAAATCCCCAAAGGTAGGAAATGAAGAAAGATGGGTGAGCCCCCAAGAAAAATATGAGAAACACACACTAGGTCTATTTTGGAGAACTTGAATATATGATGCACCTATCAAAAGGAAATGAAACATAGAAAAATAGGGATTAACCAAAATGAAATGGGGGAAGTGTATGCACCTATATTTCTTTTGTTTCATTAGGAAATGACATACCCAAAGGTAGGATTGAATTTTAACCCTTAGGTGAGTCAACGCTATTGGAGATCTTGCAAATTTCCTATGACAAGACGGGGTAAAATCTGCTTGAAATGCACTTTAGGGAGAAAAACTAAAAAAGAGTAAATGAACTCAATCATGCAATGTGAAACTTGAATCATAAATTTAAATCCTAATAGAAATAGAAACAAAAAACTTATGGCATATCTGAGAAGGGTAAGTTGATGTGTACTAGTCACCAAATTTTTTTTGTTGAGTGTCCTCCTGAGATAGATTCGCTCTAGGGTGGATGAGTCTTTGTAGGGATTTTATGCTCAACTTTTGGGCTCCTCTGGAGATGGATCCAAGCTTCTATTTTCCCAAAGTTTCACTGCCAAAAATTTAGAAATAAATTCAAGATATGAGTTTCCGTGTCTTGACAACTATGATGACAACTTTGACAACTTTGCAAAATTTCACTTTTGATCCAATTTCAATCCTTCTTCACCTAAAAATATGCAAACAAACAAAGAGGAGAAAAATGTTGTTTTTGGTGTATAAGGGTTCACCTTGGTCAAACCCTACTTTGGTAATTAAATCTTGATAATGAAATGAAATCATAAATGAAAGGAATGATGAATGAACACTAACTTGTTGTAACTCACCAAAAACCTTTACTGGATGCCCAATTGAAGTCTAACACATCAATCCAAGGATTAGATCTTGCATGAAATGGATTTATTGGATTCTTTATTTGAAACTTGATTTGATGCTTGAAAACTTGAAACCTACATCACAATGTTAGCTCCAAAAACACGCATGAATGAAAATAACTTTGACATGATGCTTGAGATCATGAATATTGTTGTAGGAGACTGATAAATCTACTCTTGAACACCTTTGACAATAATATTTTCTCATGTGAAAGTTTCCTTCTTTCTAGATGTTTTGAATTGATAAAAAGACTCTATTTATAGGTGATTTTCCGATTTCTCGACAATTAAAATCCAAAAACAACTATTCATATTCTTATGGATTGTGGAGATCTAATAACATTAAAATCCAAAAGTCAACAATTCCAACTTGAATTGGGATCATTAAAATATTTCCAAAAACATATTTTAAATTAGGTTCTATAATCTAAAGGGGATCCATTCACCATTGGGAAAATGGGTCCTAGGACTTAAATCTAGGACACACAATTTTCAAGGTGTTTAATTTGATGTTTGCAATTGTTTAATGCAGGTTTCCCTTTTGGAAAGCAAGATTAATTAGGATTTTAAATGCATAATTGGGTCAATTAGAGGCTTAATTAAGTCCAATTTAATTAAGGGACCCAAACATAGTGTGAAAATGTAAAGGTGTACAGTTTTCTACACTACATTTAGCCCCATCTTTAGTGAGAGGATGAGCCCTACACTCAAACTCACACTAAAGTAGAAAAATATACGTCAAAAGGGGTCCAAGTGCATAAATGTTGATGGGATGGATAAAAAATATTAAGGAGGGCGATCAAGCCCCCAGTATCTAAGATCCCATGTAAAACCAACATAAGCACAAAGGGACACACATGAATGTATGATATGAAGCAACAAGACAAGATACACAAACATATAATGTCAAAATTAATGTAAAGAGGAAAGAAAGATGGACTAACAAGTTGTATTATGCTACGTCCATAAAATACACTCATAAGGATGTAAAATCACTTATGAAACAAATGGATCCATAGGAAAGCAAGTAGTGTTATGCTCGATGGCCATGAAAAATATGCTCACAAGGGCTAGTGTAGCTTGATATACATTAGGTGAGCCTCCAAGATAGTGAGAAACATACACTAGGTCAGTATGTACCCACAAAAAGGTGGATGATGGGAAATTCATGCCAACTCTACAGGCTCCCATATGTCAAAAATATCAAAATTTATACTCCCTAATACCTTTGATAAGGTGCCACACTAAATGGTCAAAGGTTTTCACAAGACTAGCAAGCTACATTATGCTAGAAACTCATGACATAAAGGCACCAAAAATCAAGTTTTGTTATGCTTAGTATCCATGAAAAAGTTTTAAATGCAATAGGATAATCAATGGGGTTTTTCTTAGTTCATGAAAGGTCTCACTTTAGGGAACATTGTGCTTAATGTCACCAAGAGAGAACTAGTCAAGGATAAAAGATTCACAACTTAGGGAATGCAAGCTGTAGCATTACCACTAAGAGGAATGTCATATGCCAAGAAAGGTTATGCTCTTGAAGGACAAAAAACCTATTGTCACCATCAAGAAGACAAATCACACACTTTGAGTAAAAATTTCACACTTTCTAGGAGATGTATGCTATCGTCACTAGGAAGGGAACATGCAAACAATGAGTGGGGGACAATATTCCCCCCACTTAAAATGCCAACATACTTGATTTGTTGGTATTTTAAGTAGAAAGAGAGGAAGAGAGGATCCTTGGAAAGAATGCACACCTCCAAAAACTAGTTATCATTTCCACCCAATCATAGAGACACAGACAACCACTAAGAACTATCATGTTGCTGCCAAGAGAAATATGGTTGCACCTAATATTGTATCGCCATGAATGGCAATGAGCAAGACACATAAAGCTACCAATGCCACATATTGATGAGCAACATGATAGGATGAAAATAAGTATCAATTAGAGGAAATAGGTGCATCAACACAAGGAAGAGTACCACAATCATTAAGATGTTGAATTTTATTACTCAAAGCCTTACATTCATTATTAGAGTTCCCATGTACTCGATGATATGCACAAAATGAACTTTTGTTACAAAATTTCTTTCGTGTTCTTGGAGGAAGAGATATCAAGAGGGATTGGAGAAGCCTTGACAAGGTATCCTCTTGATCAATAGTAGAAGATGTTCCTTTCTTTTGTGGCAAATATATTTCTTGCTTAGTACAAGGTGTCATATATACACAAGACTCTTTAGATTGTGATATTTTGTACTCTCCTATAACGGAGGGTGTAACATCTAATGAACCCCAATCATTACTAAGACATGTGTTTGAATATTTCCTAGGAGTATTTTGCATAATGACATTTATATTAAGAGAAGGTTTCTCTGATGCTTTCATTTCTTTCGAAGGACAATAACTGAGACCTCTAGTTGTGTCTTGTGTGTTAGGATCTATAGGGACACAAATACCTTGTTCTCTAGCATCACATCCTTTTCCATTATAGCCAAGTTGTTTCAAAAGCTCATAACCTCTTCCATAAAGTTTTTCCATTTCTTTTGGATTTGGTGGGTTCTCATGATCACAATCATCATATTTGGATGTATAATTTGTGTTTTCCTCTTCTTTTCTAAAAGTTGTGGACTCACATGATTTTGATGACTCATCTTGTGTTGATATTATGTTAATTTTTTTCTCTTTTCCTGGTTTGTGTGTAATCCTATATTCTCCCATGAATGTAGCTATAAAATATAATGAACCCATTCATTGTCTAATAGTTTTGTGATTGATTTCTCTTTTGATTCTTGTATCAGTTATTCTTTTGTAGTTGGTGTCAATGTTGTAAGAGGCTTTTTCATTCCTGTTTTAGTTTGCAAACAATTTTTTGGTTGTAGGTCAGCTTTGATTGTGTAAACCTTATTGTTGTAAACATACTTCACTAGACAATGTAAAGTTGAAGGCACCACATTCATTGCATGAATCCAAGGTCTACCTAGGAGAAAGTTATATGAAAGTTCATTAGGCATAACATGAATAGGGTTTTTTATTGTAACCTTTCCAACTGTCACAGGTAATGTTATCACACCAAGAGGTTACTTTCCCACATTATCAAACCTATGGATAGACAAGAAATAAAGTTAAATTTTAGTCTTATCCACTCCAATATTATCCAAAAGGTTTACACCACACACATTAAGGGATGAACCATTGTTGATGAGAGTTATTTTTATTCCATGTCTATTAATAATAGCCAATATCATCAAGCCCTCATTTTTTTTTTGTATCTCCAATGGAGGTAACTCATCTTGATGAAAGGTAACGTCTAAGTTGATCGAGTTCATACCTTGAATTAGGGCTACTGCATCATTTGGTTGTGCACTAGGAGGAATAAAAATTTTTTGTAAGGAATTTTAAAGCATTCTATGATAATTAGGGGATGCTTGAATCAAATCCCACAAGGATATCTTAGCAAGAGTGTTGTGAAGTTCTACAAGATCATACTCCTTTCCACTATGAAAAAGAAAACGAGGAGCACTAGAAAAGATAGTTTGAGGTAATGGTAATGAAGTATGTATGGTTTGTGGTTGCTTATTATTCCTTGTATTATATGTGTGAGAAACGGTATTATAACTCGGTTGTTGCAAAACATTGTTACTAGTGAGTTGTCTTGGAAAATTTAAGATATGTCTAGCAGATTTTGGTCGGTGTTGGGGGGTCCTATGATAAGAAGTGGCATAGGAGATGAAACATAGAAAAATAGGTTTAATCAATTTAAGATGGGGAAAATGGGGGTATGATAGACCTATCTTCCTATTTTCATTAGAAAATGAGATCCTTACAAAGAATTGACTAACAACCCTTAGGTGAATCAACTCAATGTGAGAATATTCATATTTTCTTATACTTGAGGATGGGGGTAAAGTTCAAACAAAAATTTTGGGAGAGAAAATAAAAATAGAAAATCAACCTAATTATGTTAATTCAAACTTGAAACATCAATTTAAAGGTCAGTATTAATAGAAACAACAAAGTTACAGGAGATCTAGAAAGGGGTTAATGTTGTACACCTGCCAGAAAAGGGTAATTTCAGGAGGCTTCCAGGGACTCATTTTCCCATGGGTGAATGGGTCCAGGTTGTTCTTTTTGGAAAATCAGAAATTGAGATATGGATCTTGTGTTTGCACTTATTTACTATACTTCTGAAACTTCACTCCCAAATTTGTACTTGTGATAAACCTGCAAAACAAAATTGTTGTTTGGTGATGGATGGGGGTTTGCTTCTGTCAAACCCCAAGTTTAGTAATTAAACCTTGTTGAAATGTATAGATCTAAAACATGAAAGTGTGTGCAAGCCCTAATATTAAGTGTGTAATATTACAAGAGCTAAAATGCAAAGAAAACCTATTCAAATGTGTTAGAATAATATCCCTAAATGAAACAATGAATAATGGTGAAGGCCTACTTTGGGAGATTTCAAATCACCCTAATAGATCTTAAATCTAATAAAACCTTCCTTTAAGCAGAAAGTAGAATGATAATAGAAGATGGAATCACTTAGGAAAAAAGTAATTAGGTTTGGTTGAATGGATTGGTGCATCTCCCAAAACCTAGAATCCATCATGATCCTCCATAGGCATCTATCATCAATCTTTGACAATGCTTGATCTTGTTGAAAAAATGAGCTTTAAGACCTACAAAAAACAATAGAATGCTACTCTAAGACTTCAAATTTGAATGATTGATTGAATTCTCCTTGATTTTAAATTCTAATCCTTGTGATCCCATGTGAATCTCTCTCTTGTCTAGTGTAAAATGATTGAAAGACTTAGCTATATAGGCTTCCTTTCTAATGTCCCGTTTATTAAATCCTGAAAGCCAACACTTGAAATTTGAATTTAGGAATTTTAAATGTCGCTAAAAACATATTTTAATTTAAGTTTATGAAATTAAAGGGGACCCATTTTCCCATGGGAAAATGGGGCCTAACCTAAAGTTCAGGATCTAAATTATGTTGGGGCATTATATTAATTAATAACATATATTCAATGTGGGTTATATTGTTGGGAAATAATTAAAATGGGCCTTGGGATGCATAATAAAGGGTATTAGGGGCCTATTAATTAGGTTTAAAAATGCATAAATGCAAGGTCACTAAAATAGGTCCAAACTAAGTGTGAAATTATACTTTCTCTTAGAAAGGAGTACAATTTTCTACACTACATTTAGCCCCCACTTTAGCGGCCATATGACTTTATGTGCATATGCAAGCTAAAGGAGCTCGAATAAAAAGGATACTCATATGGATTTATTCACAAATAGGGAGAATGGAGCCCCCACTATAATCATCTACAAAACCACAATGTTAAGAGCTGCATTCTGCAACACCGATTCGTTATTCGTTCAAAAATCCTCTTATCAAACTTCTACAGAGAATCAAATTCGAGGGTAGATGTATGCCCCACTAGATTCCACTTGCTTTATGGAGGTGGAATCAAGTTAGCCATCCAACCTCATAAAATTTCTTGGTTTTGATGATGTGAATGCTTACAATAGGGTATTGTATTTACAACACCACATATTGAGAGGAATTAAGTTAGATCGGGGATGAATTCACAAATCCAACGCAACAAACGATGTCAAAAATAGAGTTCACTAGCCCCCAATATGCTGATTTGATTAAAATGTACTAATAAAATATACTTTCTTTAATAGACTCTAGTATATATGAATGAAAATGAAACTTTTAATTATCATTTTGACATTTACCTTTTTCCAATTTACCTTGGTGTAGAGTGATTGAAGATGCCAATCAGATGAGCGTACAAGCCTTCGAGACTTGAGGTTCTGCATGATGAGGTGGCATGAGGCAAGCTCTAACATATGATGAGTAGATTATACTTTTTTTTATCTTCGCATTCATGTATTTATAGTATTTTTTATGCATTTCTAGAAGTTTTTAGGACCCTAGAAAAAAAGTTGCAAAGTGTCCTCCTTTGTTGCAAAGCATCCCCCTTGGTTGCAAAGTATCCAAAAATGGCTAAATTGTCCAGGACCTCACCCCCCAGTCCAAAAATGGCCCATATGTCCAAGTTGGTCGCAAAGTGTCCTAGAGCAACTTTAGTGTAATTTTAATTATTTAATGCACATATTTAGGAACTTTAGTGATGATTTATTTTTCTTTTTATTTTGTAGGTCCCTCCCCGAGCCCACCAACATCTAGGAGGTAGACAATTTTGTCGCCTCTAGGATCAACTTTCCCATTTGTCAAAGTAGAAGATTGGTATCTTACAAGAGACATGATTATTTTGGGTATACCTCATGCCACCCATGAGGTATCATGATGTGAGGCTTATGGCCCTAGCAGAGAGGTGGGACGCAGATACGTGCACCATTCACCTTCCTACAAGGGAGATGGCCGTTACACTGGAGGACATTCATCACATCCTACGGTTACCTATATGGGGTGAGATCACCCATTCAACAGAGGAGAAGTCTTATGAGGAGATGTGAGAGGATATTGAGTACTACCTAGGTCATCCCATCTGAGAGACGAGAGTCATACCTCACATCGAGCTCATATGACTACTATATGTGCGGTCACCGTTATTGTGGCACATCACGATCATTACCACAATGCTAGCACTAGTTCATAATGGATGAGGTGTGCAATTGGATGGAGGGCTAGTTCACATTATTCAAGATATGGAGCAACATCCGACCGTTTATGCCTGGAGTCGCAACATGTTGGCACATTTATACTATGATCTCAGGCACTTCATCTACTAGGAGCTAGAAAAAATAGTTCATTGTACACTCTTGCAGGTGTGGTGCTTTGAGTATATCACATGTACTGGGCCCATATGATATCCTATACTAGCAACCATGGACTATCCATGAGCCTACTGTTATATGTTCAGACAATCATGGCAAGATGGAGACTTGTTACACTAGAGGTTCAAATTTGACCACTTGGAGGATGATGACATATTATGGAGACCATATCTCATGATGCCCTAGTGGGTAGATGAGACACATCAGTTAGTTAGGATGCAATAGGAGAAATTTATACTAGGGCGAGATGATTATATAGTGAGACCCTTCTACTATGATCATGTTATGCAATAGTTTGGACAAATTTAGGTTCCACCAAGGCCAAGACCCAGGTATCTATGGTCAATATGGAGTTCCTCTAGGCCTGGAGACAATCATTGCCTCACCATTGATGATGTTGATTTTAGCGATTCAGATGATGAGGATCATGACATGCCCCCAGTCTCTGATGCCGATGATGTAGGTACCACATTAGCCTATAGATAGTGGTGGACTGGAGCATGAATAGCTCATGTATTTCCTATGCATCACCCTACGGGCCACACGATACCTCTCCCAGATCATAGTGATGATAGGGATGATGAGGAGATCGATAGGGATTCAAATGATGAGGGCATAGTACAAGATATATTTCCTGATGAGGAGAAGGATATCTTGCCAACGAGTGATGAGCTTGATGAGGTAGATGAGGCCCCAACTGCCCCTGAGAGGAGGGATTCACCTCCTACCTGAGTCACTAGAGCATGATAAGTGGCTATAGTAGGCATCAAGAATCATGAGCATGGGGAGGCCAATTGTAGTAGACCATCCATGCTTCCTACATAGGATGGATCCGTTGTTACATGGCTATACCCTGGTTGGTAGGTTGGAGACCCAGGTGATGATTTAATATTTATGCTTTTATTATGTGAATGTATATGGTTTATATATCATGATGTGTACTAATATCTTTTATGATTTCCATCTTGCAGGGTCCATGCGAGAGTGACATTTTCTCTATCAGCGGGTGACCACAGAGATGGTGCCTCCTTTTCCCCCACACAAGTGTATACCTCTAGACACGTGCCCCCACCTTTGATAGGGAAACATGCAGATATCTTCAAGCTTGTTATGAGGTTGAGGGAAACATATGTGAGCACGATGAGATGCACTAACCTATTTGAGTCTAGGGAGGAGTGAGTTGCAGGACAACTTTTAGCACTACGAGCTACATATGATACGCTTTGAGCATCTCAGGTTTTGATAGACAACATTATGGAGGTTGTCCTAGGGTCAGAGGTCTTGAGACTGGAGAGAGAGGTTACCAAGCTATAGGCAGATAGAGACCACATAGAGCAGGAGCACGTTGAGGCACTCATATGGGAGGCTAGAGCAGTTGGAGAGGTGTAGGGCCTACAGGAAGCTGTGAGATCCATGAGTAGATCACAGTCACATTCTACTATCTCACAACGGATGCCACCACTAGGCCCCGAGGGGTCTAGTAGTCATAGGTCATACTAGCATTGTATTATTGATGATATGTACTTGAAATTTTTATGCATAATATATGAGCATTCATGTTTGGTTTTTTTCATGAGTTTATGTCATATTAGATGTTGATGTGATTTACTAAATAGTCTGAGTAAGAATATTTAATAAATTTCTCCATGATCTAATTTATGTGATCTAATTAAAAAACTTTTAGTTTACATTAGATACTACATTATGATTGAGTATGCTATGTTAAATTGAATGCACCTATGATCTAATTTCAGAACATTAAATGCACATAAGGATCTAATCTAACAAAACACACAAGATAAATTTGAATAGTATGCAAAATTAAGTAATAATCCAAACTTATTGAATAATTAATTTGTAATCTAAGACACACAAAGATTGTTTGTCAAATTGTAACGCCCGCCGTGCAAACCCCAGAGAACCCAAAAGGCAATAATTTTTTTTTTGGTTTAAAGCAATTAACTTAAACTTACAATACATTAACTATAATCACATAACATAATACATCATATTATCACACTTAGTTCTCCGGGGCATGCGAGGTTACATTGCAACCACAAATGGAAATTAAAGATAATGATAAACCAAATAACCATTTACAATATAATAACCATGAATAAATGTGCTTCCATAAACCAAGAGCATTAATATTAAGGTACCGCATAATACAATCAAATGAGTCTCATCAAATAATTACATTGAATCCTAACTATTACATCATTGCTATAATGTTACATTACAATCTTTGATATAATAATTACAATGAAATTCCCAAACAATTGGGATAATACAATTTACAATGAATGCTGAATAACAAGGTGAATACTGGTACAACTCCAACTGCGGAAAAGCTGCGAACAAAGGATGCTGATGGGGAACCCAATGGGTGCGGAGCACGTTCCACCCAACCATGTGAATTAAAGATAACTCACCCCCCGTGCTCAGAGGTGACAATGAAGTTAACACGACCATGATTGTCACCGACTCCACGACAATAAGGTACAAACCCAAATACAAAATTCAGAGAATACAATTACACCAAGCAATGACAATAACAAATCACCAAAGTATACTCATAATCACGAACTCAAGAATCCGAATCAACAATGAGAGTACAAGCTAAGGAAACTGATACAACATCCAAGTCCAAAATACATTTCCAGAGGCAAAAGCAACAAGGCAAATAGGAAGTCTAGTGGAGAGTGTCATCGCACAGCTCTCATGGGATCTCCTGGCTCTTCCTCCAACTTGAGGCGCCGGCACCCATCTATGGATCTCCTGGCTCTTCCTCCTACTTGAGGCGCCGGCACCATAGGGTAGCTCGTGCGGAGTCAATAACCTCTCATGAAGACGAGATTATGACTTTGCCGACCACGGCCTTCTCAATCTATCATTAGTCTATGATAGCCCTAATGCATAGATGAGGAATCCAATTTCTTTTATCTTGAGTGGTTTACTACCCATCCCCCTAATTCTATTTTTTAAGTTATCACTTGTTTAACTACTCTTCGTGGGTTCTCCTGTGCACTTCCTCTTAACCGAGGCGCCGGCCCCCACGAAGAGCCACTCTCCCTAAGACCCCTAACAGTAATTTGAAACAAGACAAGGGTTGAACCTCAACAATTAAGCATGATACCAAAACAAGAACAAGCGAGGCATTAACCCTCTCGCAACAACTCAGAACCAAAAAGTTTCAACAAACGTTCAACCCTTCCAAACATGAACCATGAGTTTTCAACTCCAAGGATAAATTCAAAATGAGAATAACATCCAAAATTAAACCAGCCTCTGGAACAAGGTTTCAAACCAACAACCGAGTTCCCACATTGACATTAAAGCCAACACAAAGGCAGAGTGAAACTATGCATAATTCAATGAATTCAAACACTATGTCCTCTTTATTCAAGCAGATAAGACAAGGAACATTACGATTTTCTCATGATCGATTATTAAATTTGTAAAAAGAAAAGATCAATTAATATATGCAAATAATACATTAACTTTATTATAATAATTTTATTAACATTCTATTTCTAAAACAAATATGTTTCTATTACGAGAAACTATTCATTTATTTATTTATTTATTACTATTTTTTTATTTTTTATTTTATATAAAATTATTCCCTTCACATATTTAAAATAATACATTATAAATCATTTTCTGTTTATATATATAAAATATCTATATATATAATTTAAAACACACACATATTTATATATATATATATATATATACATTTTCATAAATTAGAATTTAAACAGAAAACATAAATAAATTAAACGAATTATAAAAAGTTTATGAGAATTAAATTTTAACAAAAATAAAAAAATAAAAGTTGTTCAAAATTTTGCGTTCCTTGCAGCCCGCAGCGCTAGCATAAGCGATCCTTGGGGCAACGCATGCCGCCACCGCGGGAATTACCCCGAGTGAGATCCGTCCCCAAGCCCTTTTTAAATTTTTTTTTTTATTTGTATAAAAATTTTTATAAATAAAAATTTCGTATATATATTTTTATATATACAAATTTTTTTTAATATACTTTCTTTTTGTTAAAAGTACATTCCGTCCTTAGCAGGTACGGACGCCGACCTAGTTCGGCCTTTAGATAATTTTAAATTTACAGTCCCCAAATATAAAGGCATAAATATAAACCCTAATTATTTTTCATATATAATGAATATATAATTGTATATATATATATATTTGAATAACATTGGACAAGGATTGAATAACTTAGAACTGATTAGGGAAGGGTTAAAATTTTCTTCAGCAAATATTTACAGAGATAAATAAATTATCCAGAGGAAGAATAAAATTTCTTAAGGACAACAATATTTTAAGAAAAGTAACAAATATTTCCCATCCTTTCAACACAGATTTTTTTTATTTTTTTTTCAGAATTTTTGAAATATCTTTGAATGTTCAGATTTCTCCTAAATTCGTTTGAACCCCCAGAATTTAAGAGAAACCAGATTTTTCCTGGACTATTTGAAAACCAAAATTTCCCTGGTTTGTTTGAAAACCCAGATTTTATTTCAAATTGATTTGAAAACCAATTTTTTTTCTAATTTATTTTGAAAACCCAGATTTTCTTTTTTTCTATTTTTTTGAAACCCAGATTTCCCTATTTTGTTGTTGCCCAGATTTTTCCCTATTTTGCTTAAAAACTCAGATTTTTCCTAATTTGTCTAACAATCCAGATTTTTCCAAAATAATTGATAACTAAATTTTTTTTCTATTTTATTTGAACCCAAAATTTTAAAAGAAAACAGTTTTATTTCAAATCTATTGAAAACCCAAAACAGTATGATTTTTAATTGAAATTTTAAGCAAGTAAAGAAAAGAAACGAATTTTAGAACCTGGACTCCTGCTGATTGTAATGTGACGAAGATCTTGCTCCAATTAGCCCTACGAACAACTCTCGCTCCTCTTCTACTCTCTTCTTGTTGATAGAATCTCCACACAAAACCTTCAGCACTATCTCCCTATTTTCAAAAATAAAAATTCTAGAATACTGCCCTCAACTTTTCCAGCAAAAGAATCCCCTTTTTCATTTTCGAAAACCCACTGTATATATATATATATATATTTTTTCCATGCACCCAACCACCATTTTCTAATAACAGTGTTGCAATTTCTGCCCCCACCCAGATTTTTCCATTTGTCCATATTATTCTTATTATTATTATTTTAAAACTCCATTTTGACCGCCTTGTTCATGCACAAAAGTTTGACTTTATTTATTTATTTTATTATTAATTTTCCACCTGGCAAATTTATTTACATTTGACAAATCACCATTTGATATTTAATAAAATACATGACTTTCTAAATAACTAAACATTTAAATATTTTAAATACAATTTAATCTAATTTTTAATCGACAATTTTAAAATTGAAACACCACAACATATAAAATACCAACAGTAATTATATACAACATAACACAACTACAACCACAAAACATGACAACTTCAGAACATACAATACCATACAACAAGGCGGTCTGACATCATGGAACGGGCAAACTTCATTGTCACCTCTGTATCAACTTTATACCGTTGGGTTGTTTGTGCTCGCCCTGTCCTGCCGAAGCAGGTGGAATCGAGACTATGTACCTGCAATTCCTGCATACAAACGAAGTTGTGTACATGTGCATATATATATAAATCAAAGCATTGTGTTGTGAGAAGGAATCGCAGCGTAACAGAGCACTCGCAATGAGTGATGCTACACTGTCCTTCATCACGTCTATCCTAACAATTATAATATGATTGATAAAAATAACATTTCTAATACTAACAATTCATCTCATGGCATAATCTATTAAATCATCACATCATAACATAAATATGAAAATCAACTAAAATCTCCAACCACAATGTCATATGAAATAATCATGTCCACAAAAGGAGTAACAGCATCATCAAATGTCTAACTAACCAATCACACCAAACAGTATCACCATAGTATCAATGTATCAAAGTATCAAATCAAAGCATAAAACTAATGAGTCCAACTAGCAACTAGGAGGGTTATTACATCCTCCCCCCCTTAAATTCGGCTTACTCCTGTAAGCCAGAAAACAAGTAAGGGTAGGATTCTCTGATACGGGAAGCATCCTCCCATGTCGCTGAAGTCTCATCATTGGGGTCCCACTGGACCCTCACCTGCTCAATATCCCTGCCTCTGAGAACGAGTCTCCTGTGCTGCACCACGGCCATGGGCTCTAGAGCTAGCTGCCCGTCCTCGACCTGTAGAGCATTCCAATCAAGTACATGAGTAACATCAGGAAAATAAGGCCTAAGAACAGAAACATGAAACACATCGTGAATCCGCGACAGACTGGGTGGCAAGGCCAGGCGATAGGCAACAGGACCAATACGCTCTAACACCTCGAACGGACCCACAAAACGGGGTGCAAGCTTAGAACCCTTTCCATAACGAATAGGGCTCTTCCGAGGATGAACTCGAAGAAACACTCGATCACCTACTGCAAACTGCCGATCAACTCTGTGTGCATCAGCAAACTTCTTCTGCCTGTCCTGAGCTGCTACAAGATGCTCTCGGATGCGAGCTACCTGCTGCTCCATATCACGAAGCATCTCAGGTCCAAGAAGAACCCTGTCCTCCAATCGATCCCAGCTCAAAGGGGTACGACAAGGACGACCATACAAAGCCTGGAAAGGAGCCATGCCAATCGAACTATGATAACCATTGTTATAGGCAAACTCAACCAAATGCAGATAATCTTCCCAACGAGATTGTTGGTCCATGACATACATGCGAAGCATATCCTCAAGCACCTGATTAACTCTCTCAGTCTGACCATCTGTCTCAGGATGGTAGGCAGAACTAAAATTCAACTTAGTCCCTAAGGACCGCTGCAAAGATGTCCATAAAGCAGATGTGAATACCGGATCTCTATCAGAAATAATCCTTGCGCGGTATCCCATGCAATCGAACAATATCTTCCATGAACACCCTAGCCACCACTGAAGCAGTATAGGAAGATCGAATGGGAGAGAAATGGGCTACCTTGGTCAACCTGTCAACAGTGACCATGATAGCGTCGTGTCGCCTGGAAGACATAGGCAACCCGACAATGAAATCCATAGAAATAATGTCCCACTTCCACTCCGGAACAAGATGAGGCTGCAACAAACCTGCCGGATGATGATGCTCGGCCTTAACTCTCTGACATTCCAGACACCTAGCCACAAAATCAGCAATGTCATGCTTCATCCCAGCCCAAAAATATAGTGAGCGAAGATCAGCGTACATTTTCTTAACTCCTGGGTGTGCCGAATAAGGAGCTCTATGAGCTTCGGTCAAGATTAGGGTACGAAGACCCTCTGCAGGTGGTACATACATTCGGCCTCCATAATGCAAGACACCATCGGAATCCATAGAGAATCCAGAAAATTTTCCTTCCAAAGCTCTGCCCGACTCAATCTCCGATTTCATTGCTTGATACCAATCATCTGAAGAGAGAGCTGCAAGGATCTGACTTTTCAAATCAACCTCAAGAGCCAAAGCGGAAATCTCATGCTTGCGTCTACTCAACGCATCTGCCACCACATTCTCTTTGCCCTGAATATACTTCACCTCAAAATCATATTCGCACAAGAATTCCATCCACCTTCTCTGCCTTGCATTTAGGTTCGGCTACGTAAAGATGTACTGCAGACTACGATGATCTGTATGCAACTCGAACTGATGACCAAGGAGAAAGTGTCGCCACCTTACTAAGGCATGCACAACTGCAGCTAACTCCAAGTCATGAGTGGGGTAATTGAGTTCATGATCCTTAAGCTTTCGTGATTCATAAGCAATCACTCGCCCCTCCTGCATCAACACAGCCCCTAAGCCTTCCAATGAAGCATCAGTACACACAACAAAATCACCTGATGGATCAGGAACTGCTAAGATTGGAGCACTAGTTAGCTTGTCCTTCAAAGTCTGGAAAGCCAACTGACACTGCTCGGACCAAAGAAACTTCTTTCCCTTCCTCTGCAAGGAAGTGATAGGATGAGCCAACCTAGAAAACCCTTGGACAAAACACCTATAGTATCCTGCAAGTCCCATGAAGCTGCGAATTTCTGAGACATTTGTGGGTGCGGGCCAATCCACAATAGCTTGGATCTTTGTAGGATCAACCGAAATTCCCTCACCAGAAATCACATGGCCCAAATACTGAACTTCGGTTTTATAGAATTCACATTTCTTGAGATTGGCAAACAAGCTGATTACTCCTTAAGCACTGCAACACCTGCCTTAGATGCTCCTCATGTTCCTCCATAGACCTAGAATAAATCAGAATGTCGTCGAGAAACACAAGGATGAATCTATCCAAGAATGTTCTGAACACTCCATTCATTAGGCTCATAAAGACTGAAGGCGCATTCGTCAACCCGAACGGCACCACAGTGAACTCGTAATGTCCGTATCGAGTGCGAAATGCTGTTTTATGAATGTCTGGATCAGCAATCCTCAACTGATGATATCCCAATTTGAGATCAATCTTAGAGAACACCTTTGCCCCTTTTATCTGATCGAAAAGATCATCAATTCTGGGTAATGGATATCGGTTCTTCACTGTTACCTTGTTCAACTGCCTGTAGTCAATACACAAGCGAAGAGAACCATCCTTCTTTTTCACAAAAATCACAGGTGCTCCCCAAGGAGAAACACTTGGGCAGATAAAGCCCTTAGCCAACAACTCTTCCAGCTACAAATGGAGTTCCTAAAGTTCCTGCGTTGTCATCCGATATGGAGCTCGAGATATTGGCTCAGCTCCAGGTACCAAATCAATCCTGAAGTCTATATCTCGCTTAGGTGGCATACCAGGTATCTCTTCTGGAAACACATCAGAAAACTCCTTAAGGAGAGGGTACTGTTCCAATGACACCCCTTGACTATCCTCTGACTCCAAGTCACTCAAAGATACCACAAAGAGCTGACAACCCTGTCGAAAGTACCTTTTGAGCTGCATGGCAGAGATCATTCGTAAAGAAACGGGTTTTTGAACACCCACGATTTCCACCTCCTTTCCAGAATCATCAAAGCACTGCACCGCTTTACGGCGACAATCAATTATAGCACGGTGTGCACTCAACCAGTCCATGCCCAAGACAACATCATATGAGCCGAGTGGGAGGATTCTGAGGTTTACTTTAGATGACAAAGCCCCTATACTCAAGCTACAATCCTGCACAAGCTTCTCTACAACAAGCTTTGACGCTGAAGCCAATTCAACTTGCCATTTCTCGCCTTGACTAGTTGCCACTAGTCCACATCACTCAACCACAAGAGGAGATATAAAGGAATCAGATGCACCAGAATCAAAAAGTATAGAAATGCTAGAATCATGTAACACACCTGAAGTCTCAATGACGGTGCTCTGGTGGTCTGCCTGTCGATTATCTACTGCAGCAAATACACGATGAGACCTCCCTGCATCACCTACTGTCGGCTCTGAACCAACTGGCCTCTGATTAAAACCTGAAGTGCTCTTCTGAGGACACAATCTGGCAATGTGCCCCTGCTGCCCACAAGAGTAACACCCAGTACCCCTGCCAAAACCCCTGCCCCCTGATGGAGCATTTGACTGCTAGAAGCTCCCACGACTCGGCGCTGACTGGATACTAGGTGAAGGCTGTGCAAAACGTTCCTGTCGAACTTGGTTCCTGTTCCTGTTCCGATCCTTGCGAAACTGAGAATTGCCACTATGAGGAGATTGGAAGTTCTTCTGTTTTGACTGCTGCTGCTTAGGCTGCTGCTGCTGACGACCCCCTTTCGAGGGTTGAAACCTATTTCTAGAAGATCCTGCTCCCTAAGACTGACCCCCATGAGTGCTAAAACCCTGAGTAGGTGCACTGCCAATCTGCACTCCAATGTGACCACCCAAGGCCATGGCCAAATTCTCCTCCACCAAGCGAGCCTTCTCAACTGCCATTTCCATTGTCTTCGGCTCGAAGACTTGCACTCCACCACTGATGCGTGCATTAAGGCCCCGAACAAAGTGCTGAACCAACATGCCCTCATCGTGGCTAATCCCTGCATACTGCTTCAACTCATAGAAGCGCCGCTCATACTGTTCCACTGACATAGACAACTGCTTGAGATCATGAAACTCGTCAGCCCTGCGCTGCCTCCAATGGTCTGAGAGAAAACGAGCTCTGAACCTGTCCAAGAATAATTCCCAAGTGACCATACTGATATCAAGGTGCAATTTTTGTTCCTCAAGACGCCACCAAGTGGATGCGAAGCCTCGCAAATGCGTAACCACACACCGAGCCTTGGTATTGCTATCGTAAGGGTGCATGGCGAAGCAACGATCTAAGTCAATTAGCCAAGTTTCAGCCTCTAGTCCACCTCCTGAACCATCAAATGTCGGTGGGTGAGCTCTCAACAAATCCCTCATATGGCCTGCTAAAACTGCATCCTGATCAGAAGTTATTTCCCTCCGCCTCGGTGACCTTTCTCTTTCTCTTTCAATCCGTGGCTCCTCCTTTGGCCTAGGTCCCAAACGAGCTAGAATTTCTCCAAGAATATGCTGTAAGGAACCATCTAATCTAGGCTGCCCTGGGTTCTGACCACCCGATGGATTATTGTGAAGACTCGGTTGTTCCTCGTGCTCAGAACCATGAGAACTGGGAACTGAGGGACTTCTCTGGTTTGCTCCACGACCAGCACCGCGGCCTCTTGCTTGGCCACGTCCTCTACCTCGAGGCATACTTCTGCACAACAAGATAAAGGTACAAATAAGCTCCAGAGTTCAAACGAGAGGTTACTTAATGGACCTAACTACCCAGAGACCCCAGAGTTTGCAAACCTGGCTCTGATACCAAGTTGTAACGCCCGCCGTGCAAACCCCAGAGAACCCAAAAGGCAATAATTTTTTTTTTGTTTAAAGCAATTAACTTAAACTTATAATACATTAACTATAATCACATAACATAATACATCACATTAACACACTGAGTTCTCTGGGGCACGCGAGGTTACATTGCAACCACAAATGGAAATTAAAGATAATGATAAACCAAATAACCATTTACAATATAATAACCATGAATAAATGTGCTTCCATAAACCAAGAGCATTAATATTAAGGTACCGCATAATACAATCAAATGAGTCTCATCAAATAATTACATTGAATCCTAACTATTACATCATTGCTATAATGTTACATTACAATCTTTGATATAATAATTACAATGAAATTCCCAAACAATTGGGATAATACAATTTACAATGAATGCTGAATAACAAGGTGAACACTGGTACAACTCCAACTGCGGAAAAGCTGCGAACAAAGGATGCTGATGGGGAACCCAACGGGTGCGGAGCACGTTCCACCCAACCATGTGAATTAAAGATAACTCACCCCCCGTGCTCAGAGGTGACAATGAAGTTAACACGACCATGATTGTCACCGACTCCACGACAATAAGGTACAAACCCAAATACAAAATTCAGAGAATACAATTACACCAAGCAATGACAATAACAAATCACCAAAGTATACTCATAATCACGAACTCAAGAATCCGAATCAACAATGAGAGTACAAGCTAAGGAAACTGATACAACATCCAAGTCCAAAATACATTTCCAGAGGCAAAAGCAACAAGGCAAATAGGAAGTCTAGTGGAGAGTGTCATCGCACAGCTCTCATGGGATCTCCTAGCTCTTCCTCCAACTTGAGGCGCCGGCACCCATCTATGGATCTCCTGGCTCTTCCTCCTACTTGAGGCGCCGGCACCATAGGGTAGCTCGTGCGGAGTCAATAACCTCTCATGAAGACGAGATTATGACTTTGCCGACCACGGCCTTCTCAATCTATCATTAGTCTATGATAGCCCTAATGCATAGATGAGGAATCCAATTTCTTTTATCTTGAGTGGTTTACTACCCATCCCCCTAATTCTATTTTTTTAAGTTATCACTTGTTTAACTACTCTTCGTGGGTTCTCCTGTGCACTTCCTCTTAACCGAGGCGCCGGCCCCCACGAAGAGCCACTCTCCCTAAGACCCCTAACAGTAATTTGAAACAAGACAAGGGTTGAACCTCAACAATTAAGCATGATACCAAAACAAGAACAAGCGAGGCATTAACCCTCTCGCAACAACTCAGAACCAAAAAGTTTCAACAAACGTTCAACCCTTCCAAACATGAACCATGAGTTTTCAACTCCAAGGATAAATTCAAAACGAGAATAACATCCAAAATTAAACCAGCCTCTGGAACAAGGTTTCAAACCAACAACCGGGTTCCCACATCGACATTAAAGCCAACACAAAGGCAGAGTGAAACTACGCATAATTCAATGAATTCAAACACTATGTCCTCTTTATTCAAGCAGATAAGACAAGGAACATTACGATTTTCTCATGATCGATTATTAAATTTGTAAAAAGAAAAGATCAATTAATATATGCAAATAATACATTAACTTTATTATAATAATTTTATTAACATTCTATTTCTAAAACAAATATGTTTCTATTACGAGAAACTATTCATTTATTTATTTATTTATTACTATTTCTTTTTTTCTTTTTTTTTTTATAAAATTATTCCCTTCACATATTTAAAATAATACATTATAAATCATTTTCTGTTTATATATATAAAATATCTATATATATATAATTTAAAACACACACAATATATATATATATATATACATTTTCATAAATTAGAATTTAAACCGAAAACATAAATAAATTAAACGAATTATAAAAAGTTTATGAGAATTAAATTTTAACAAAAATAAAAAAATAAAAGAACCGCAGCGTTCAAAAGCTGCCGGCGCAGTCCTTGCAAGGACTGCCCACGGCAGTCCCTGCAGGGACTGCGCACAGCAGTCCTTGGGACTGCTGTGCACGGCAGCCAAGGCTGACGCGCACGGCAGTCCTTTGGACTGCTGTGCGGCAGCCACTGCCACCGCACCACCAGGGTACGGGGGGGGCGGCCAGTCCGTCCCCCCAAGCCCCTTTTTAATTTTTTTTTTGTATTTATTTGTATAAAAAAATTTATAAATAAAAATTTCGTGTATATATTTTATATATATATATTTTTTAATATACTTTCTTTTTGTTAAAAGTACATTCCGTCCTTAGCAGGTACGGACGTTGACCCAGTTCGGCCTTTAGATAATTTTAAATTTACAGTCCCCAAATATAAAGGCATAAATATAAACCCTAATTATTTTTCATATATAATGAATATATAATTGTATATATATATATATATATATATTTGAATAACATTGGACAGGGATTGAATAACTTAGAACTGATCAAGGAAGGGTTAAAAAATTTCTTCAGCAAATATTTACAGAGATAAATAAATTATCCAGAGGAAGAATAAAATTTCTTAAGGACAACAATATTTTAAGAAAAGTAACAAATATTTCCCATCCTTTCTACACACAGATTTCTTTTTTTCCAGAATTTTTGAAATATCTTTGATCAAAGCCCAGATTCTAAAATTCTGCTTTGAACCCTAATTTAAAGAGAAACCAGGATTTTTCCCCGACTATCCGAAAACCAAAATTTCCCAGCTTGTTTGAAAACTCCGATTTTATTCTTCAAATTGATTTGAAACCCAATTTTTTTTCTAATTTATTTTGAAAACCCAGATTTTCTTTTTTTCTATTTTTTTGAAACCCAGATTTCCCTATTTTGCTGTTGCCCAGATTTTTCCCTATTTTGCTTAAAAACTCAGATTTTTCCTAATTTGTCTAACAATCCAGATTTTTCCAAAATAATTGATAACCAGATTTTTTTTCTATTTTATTTGAACCCAAAATTTTAAAAGAAAACAGTTTTATTTCAAATCTATTGAAAACCCAAAACAGTATGATTTTTAATTGAAATTTTAAGCAAGTAAAGAAAAGAAACGAATTTTAGAACCTAGACTCCTGCTGATTGTAATGTGACGAAGATATTGCTCCAATTAGCCCTACGAACAACTCTCGCTCCTCTTCTACTCTCTTCTTGTTGACAGAATCTCCACACAAAACCTTCAGCACTATCTCCCTATTTTCAAAAATAAAAATTCTAGAATACTGCCCTCAACTTTTCCAGCAAAAGAATCCCCTTTTCCTTTTCGAAAACCCACTGTATATATATACATTTTTTATTTTTTTCCATGCACCCAACCACCATTTTCTAATAACAGTGTTGCAATTTCTGCCCCCACCCAGATTTTTCCATTTGTCCATATTATTCTTATTATTATTATTTTAAAACTGTATTTTGACAGCCTTGTTCATGCACAAAAGTTTGACTTTATTTATTTATTTTATTATTAATTTTCCACCTGAAAAATTTATTTACATTTGACAAATCACCATTTGATATTTAATAAAATACATGACTTTCTAAATAACTAAACATTTAAATATTTTAAATACAATTTAATCTAATTTTTAATCGATAATTTTAAAATTGAAATACCACAACATATAAAATACCAACAGTAATTATATACAACATAACACAACTACAACCACAAAACATGACAACTTCAGAACATACAATACCATACAACAAGGCGGTCTGACATCATGGAA
>VDFB02323353.1:50426-80132 GCA_007258455.2 Sequoia sempervirens | reverse complement strand
TGCTTGTTGGACATTCTTGTAACATAACCTTGGTGAATACTTGCTCTATTAGGTGTGTATGGAAGGTGTCTTGGGTAGTTTTTTGACTATTGTATTGATAGGTTATACCTTTTCATGTTTTGGTCCAAGATGTGTGAAATACCTGAAGTACATCCTAGCAAAGTTTTTGTATGTCAAATGTGAACAAGAATACTCCTATCTATTTATCGAGTCAAAGTTCATCTCACTAGATGCAATGTCATCCTGGTTCTTTATACCTTGATGCATCATACCTACGTGTGTTATCAAACATAAGGTGAGTGGCCCTTTGAAAATCCCAACTCCTCAGCAAGTAATCATCATCATCTTCTAATGTCTTGTTGGAATCTCTTGTTGTCTTCTCTCTTACTTTTCTGTGCTAATATGGTACCATGACAATTAATTTTAAATCATCACTAATGCATCCATCCTACATCCACAAACCATCTACATATCATATCATATCATATAAGAAACATTGATCATCTAGCATGCATTGCATTTCATCATTGCATAATATAGATTGGTTATTCTAAGCATCTCATAATCCATACATTTATCATCCAATGCATAATCATAAAAGCATCATCATATCAAATCATGTGTATCCATATCATCCATGCATCATCATATCATCCATTACATATAAACATCATAATCATCTCATTTATATCATCAATAATGTAACTATCATGGTACAAAATCAAGATCAAGTGTGTATAATATATCAAAATAGGTATGAGGCTACCCATGGCTGATGACTCTCTACATCATCAAATCTGTTTACATCAAGCATTTGAGCTGAACTAATCTTGAACCTCTTTGTCGTGAGGTCAACCCTTAAATTGAACCTTTTTCACTCGATCTCTTGAGGGGGCAGTATACCAACGTAATTCTTCATTCGTTGGGGTAGCAGTGGGGTATCCAAAAAAAAATCAAAGAATTTTTGAATTTTCATTGAGACAGTTTATTCTTTGAACAAATGTAGCAAATACATTGCTTCAAAGAGGGGAAACATGAAGACACATAAAATGTACATGCACCTGATCCTGGTTTTACTAACACCAATTCATCTTGAATCATCTCTCTGCTAATCATCTAATAAACTAATCTCTATTTAATTAAATTCACCACATTTCATCCCTTAAGTAAATAAATCAATTTTACCTAATTAAGTCATTCTCTTCTATTAATTAAATAGATCAACATATATTTATTTAATCCAACATCATCCCTCTTTAGTTAAATAAATCAAAATATTTATTTAATTAAATCTAAATCATTATTCCTCTCTTTTTTATTTAAATTAATCCAAAGATCTAAGTCAAAAGTCAAAATCACCTAATCTCCTATTAAATTAATCAAATATTGATTAATTTGATCCTAATCACTCCAATCCTCTAGATTTTTCAACTTGCACAATTAAATCATTTAGTTGATTTAATAATTCCCTATTTAGTTTCAAAATGGCATCAAAAAGGGAATATTCCTCCAAATTTGAAATCTCCCCCCAAAATGACTTGTCCATCCAACAAAGCATTTAAAGCTCTTACATTGTCTCCTACATGTCTCCCACTTGGCATTTAACTCATCCTTCATGCCCCCTAAAAAATGTTACTTCATCAAATTCAAATTTCAAGCTTGCACATCCTTCATCCATTCGCATGTTGACAAGTGGCACCTTGTCATTAATGGATCTTTAGTCCCACATTGCTCCATTTTGGACATGTCTTCAACTTAACATTCTATAAATAAGAGGCTTTGTTCCTCATTTGATCATCCACAATTTGAGAAAACTTATTATGCTCAAATTCATCTTCAAGCATCACCATTTTCATCAATTTTATCAAGTTCATAGCTATTTTATTTAGGAATTCAACCAAAGTGGATCACATCTTCATCAAAGATCATAAAGCTTGCAAAGGAGTTGGGAAAGGGAAAATTTCCACATCAAATTTGCACCAACTCCCCCAAGAGATCAAGAGTTTCCATTGCATTTAAATAGGATTTACTATCTTTCATTTATGCTTGTTTATGTTCATCATTTCGTTCCTTTTTATTGCAATTTGAATGGATTTCTTGGGGAATCATGATACTAACCTTGCATTTGATCTAATATAGTGTTTGTCTCTTGTGTTTGTACAAGTTGGGAATCTTGGTTCATACAATAGGCACCTTTTAGCAATACTAAAAAAGTTGTTCCTCTATAGATGGAGCATTGGTGAAATATTTTTTCCTAAAAATATTAGCATAACCAACTTGTTGGCTTGAAACTGTGGCCTATCTCCCAGAAGTCAAGGGTTCTACCTTGGTTGTATCAAGAGTTGCGGAGGAATTCTTTCAGATAATGATCAAGAACCCTTTTCTATGGAAAGAAAAGTATACTTTTGAGTGCAATTAATGCTTTTGTCGGTACATGCACTTAAGGTTATGCTATCACTGCTGAGCTTATTAAATGATGCCACTAGGATGATATGTGTGGACTAAAAATCCGTATCTCTTGGGAATGCCAAAAATATTGTGAGGATGGAATTAGTACATTCCTTACATTTCCTCTTGATTTAAAAAAGAAATATTGTCTCAAGAAGTGTGCTTCCCATCATACTAGATGTGTTGAAGTTGTATAAGGTACCCTTGAAAAATAGAACCATTAATTTTCTAGAGATATTTCTTTTAAAACGTGTTAACACCATCTTTTCTCATTAATGGGACAGTTGGCACTGATGATGGTGATTCACACATGTCAATAATTGGCACACTAGAGCATTTACTCCCAATGTCCCAATTTATTTCTTAAGAAATTCCTCAAGATTCTCTGTATGATTTATCTACTCTAGTCCATTATGTCTCAAAATTTCCCATTGTCATCTGGCCAAAGACAAATATTTTGTTCATCATTTTCATTCATTGAGCTTTTCTATATATAGTCACACCACCTTTTGCAACATTCATTCGAACATAAAGCTCTCTAACTTAGTTGGCCTTCCATCTAATTCCTTTCCATTCTACTAGAATTTGTTGCCTTACCAAAATTCCTGCTAGCTTCGGGACCCCTTCTCGGCTCCTTCCACGGAGGCCGCAATATAGTTTCGTGGGAGAAATCACTAGTGACCGAATCAAATGGCTGGTCAAGAAATGTGACCCATGCTTATCATGACTACATTCAAATGGGTGGTGGGTATTGACTTTATTTTTTATGAGAACCAGCATCGGAACAACTACAATGTTCTCTCTCACTTTGTGGCATCACTATTGTACCTGAGCATGTCCAAACCTATGTTCATTGAGATTTTCTGAGAGATGTTTGACACTTCATTGATGGAAGGGCTCAGATTAATAGTTCAAGTAGCTATCCCTGGTGTTGGCATCTCGAGTGCCATGGACCTTCAGAGGCATGTGAACTTTGGCATAGACGTTCCCTAGCTACCCTTCCTTTCTAATTTTCGTACTATGGATGTGGTGACACATTG
Organism: Sequoia sempervirens; assembly: GCA_007258455.2. Lineage (NCBI taxonomy): Eukaryota > Viridiplantae > Streptophyta > Pinopsida > Cupressales > Cupressaceae > Sequoia > Sequoia sempervirens. The sequence continues at coordinate 76,644 of VDFB02323353.1, read as the reverse complement.
ATATTATTCTCATCCAACAACCATCTTCTTGCTTCATGAGTACAACATGGAGTGGGTTAGAGGACTCACCTGGAGGAAACACTCCAATTTCCTGGTGCAGAGTAGCAATGAGTAGGCCTTGGGCCTGCATCTATGTTCATATCATTCTTCGTTACTCCTTTTGCAACCAGATAAAGAGAAGAAGAAAAAGAAAAACAACCTAATAGTGAGTTCTTATTCTTGGGTGACAACTGAGGGCACTTCCGGACTATTTGGGCTTGCTCAAGAAAGTTTCATGTTTGAATTTGGGCCTGGGCTTGCATATATGTAGAACTTTCAATACAATACAAACTACTTATTTCCTAGTGTTCTTGGTTTTATTTAAAAGTTTGAAATAATTACAAAACTTTACATATAATACATAATTGTTTAAAGCTTTTAAAAGATATGTAGTTTTAATGGAAAATGTTTAGATAAATACCGTTCACTAGTATACCTAAAGCATTACCTTCTATATCTTCAAGTTCATATGCATTATTTTCTTTACATGCACTAATTTGGAAAGGTCCTTTCTACAATGCTTCAAATTTTGTGTGTTGTCCTGGTTTTGCAGTACGTTCGCCATATTTTAGCACTAAGCTCCCTTCCTTGAACTCTAGACTAGAGGCCTTTTTGTCAAACCATCGCTTGACCGTTTGTTGACGGTGGACCATGACCCCATTGGATTTTTCTCTATCTTCTTCTAGTCTAAGGATTTCTACTAGTCACACCTCCATTCTGCCATTTTCTTCAACTTCCAATGCTTTTAGTAGTTGTAGAGTAGTGATATCTATAGAAATGGGCATTACTACCTCCTTTTTGTATACCAATTCATAGGGTGAAGTTTTTAGAATTTTCTTGGGGGTAATTTGGTCCATCCACAAATGTACTCTTAGATGCTTGTGCTAGTCTCTTTTCCATTCTAACCCAATGTGTTTAATTAACCTAATTAGGTTTTTGTTGGTGGACTCTGCTAACCCATTTCCTTATGGATAGTAATTTGATGAAGTTTTAAGAAAAATTCCACGCTGGATAGAAAATTATGACATCCCTAACCCAAAAAAATCCCTAATGTTGTCGGATATGATGGTTTTGGGTGGCCCAAACCTGGTCACCAGTTCTTCGAGAAAATTACCAATTTCTCTTTCTGTTGCATTTTTTAGGGCTACAGTTTTTTCCCACCTTGTGAAGTAATCAGTTGTTGTGAGGATCCACTTGTTTTTGACACTGGAAATAGGATTTATCATACCGATAAAATCTATAGCCCACTAGGAAAAGGGTTCTTCTCTCACAATTGGGCTCAGGGGTTTAGCGACATTCCTTCTTTTGCCAACAAAATATTGGCATTGAGTACACTTCTATACTAGATGATGTGCTTCTGGAAAAATAGAGGGCCAATAATATCCTTCCCTCATTATTTTAAAAGTGGTGGTCTTGTCAAAAAAATGTCCACCCTCACCTGGACTATGGTGAAATTCATTAAGAACCCTCTTTGCCCGCAGGGTGTCAAGGCATCAGAGTATCATACCATCATAATTTATTTTAAAAATTACATCTTCGATTAGTACATACCTTGCGCCCTGTAGCTGATAGTACCTTCTTTTATTAGATGACAGACTGGTTGGGTAATATCCTTTTTGCATGTGTCATGTTCGATCAACAACCCAAGATTCATCAGACTCAAATTGATTTGAGTATACTTAGCCAGTTTCCCTTTCAGTTGCAAGACTTACTTCCTATGCCATATATTCACACAGACCTCTTCCAAGGACCAACTCAGTTGGTCTAATATCTACATCATACTCTATAATATTAGTAATCCAATTTTGTCTCTTTTCAGTGATCTCGCCCTTTGTTATGCACTCTCACATACTAGGATGTGCTATGAGGATACTAATTTTATTGGCTGACACCAAGTGTTAGAATTTCTTCAAACTTTTAACCATAGCAAAAGCTTGTTTTTCTACAAAGTTGTACCTCATCTCATACCCTTTCAAGGTCCTAGAATAGAATGCAATAGGATGTTCTCCTTCATTTTGATCACCCTTTTGAGTAAATACTGAAGCTATTCTATCTTGACCACTATACACATAGAGTAAGAAATCCTTGGAAAAATATGGATTTGTCAAAATCAGAGTAGTGGAAATTGCTATCTTTATTTGCTCGAAGGCCTCTTTCCCCTCCGAGGTTTGTTTGAAAGGTAGATTATTTTTTAGCATTAGTTAAATAGGCCTTACAATACCAGCAACGTTAGAAATGAACCTGCTGATGAAATTGATCTTTCTAAGGAACTACTGGAGTCCCTTTTGATTCACTAGCAGAGGTAATTCCATTATGGACCTAACTCTCTTAGGATCTATCGCTATTCCCTCTTTTGAGACTATAATGCCAAGTAGCTTACCTTGAGGCAACCCAAAAAACACATTTTTTGGGATTCAGAGAAATCCCAAACTCTTGACATTTTTAGAAAATATTCTCTAGATGATAAAATGATCATTTCTTGATTTTTAAAATACTATTAAGTCATCTAGATATATTAGAATGATCAAGTTAATTAAACCCCTAAAGGTGATATCCATTCCTCACTAAAAGGTCACACCAACATTTGACAAGCCAAATGGAATTTTAGCATATGCAAACATAGAATGTTTGATAGGATATATTATCTTGGACTCGATCAATTTGGTAAGCTCTATTGATGTGTTTTTTATGCAATTCTTGTTAACCAAATTTTCACCCATGGCTCAATCAGGTAGAGCTCATTGATAAAGAAGAAATAAAATGGTACATTTTCTATTCCTCTTACATTGCATTCATATATACAAATGAAATAACTGGAGAGACTACAACTACAAATCATCACATTTATACAGATGTATGAAACACAAGAAGATTTTGCAAATTTCTTCTAAAAACTTATTTTATTGAATGAAATATCCATTGTCTCACACATGCTGTGAGACTAAATTTTCCTTCATACAGATAAAGACAAATTAATGTATGAATAAATAAAGGAAAATAAATGTGCATGTAGGGGGTGACCAGTCACTGCCTGAATGACTGGTTAGTGGTTGTGTTTCTTTGGTGTTGACCTTGTCATTTGTCCTTCCTAGTTTCCTTGCACTCCTATTCTTGCAGTAGTCAAACAATGAGCTACAATTGTGCTCTAATCAATGAAGGGTCATAAACCATACATGATCATTTACATCATCTACCTATGCATGTATTAATTCATCTCCATGTGTATTAGAAAAAATGCATGCCTTAGGTGTCTAGGAAAATCATCTGATCAACATACACATAAAAGACATGTATTTTGTTTTCTAACTTATTTGTTTCAAGTACAGCTACAGGTGCAATCATATTTTTAGATCAAATGAGTGGTGGAAATGTGGTTCTGACAAGGATTGATCCCAACTCATAATAAGGTATGCATACAAAAATATCATAAGTAAATGCAGATGTGATATATCTCATCAACAACTATAGTAAGAGTGCAATGTGATTCAAATTATGAGCATAACTATTACAAGCTCATAGTGCTACAAGAGATTGCACCTAAAGAATCATAAACAGTAGAGTGCAATGAATATGCAATGTGAAGAGCATGGAAGTATCTTTTTTTCTTGAACAGTGTCATGATAAACATCATATTGTAAAGGTTCATCTCATAGATAGCTTACCTTGTTCATAATGATCATATGCAATCAAGAACCATCATTTACAATTTTGCATTAATAATACCATGTTGATATAAACAGAGATGCAAATAGCAATGTATAATTATGACATTCACCAATAGGAGGATTATCATGGTATACTATATAAGACAAGTCCATTGCAAAGCATGATGCATTAAGTGATATTCATATCAAATGAAGCCATCACATAAATATTATCTTCAGATGCAAGGAATAGAAGATTATATAGTAGTGGGAAATAGTCATGTGGTTCTATTAGGTATAATCTTATGGATCAGATAAATAATAAAGATGAGAATAATTTACATGTTTAATAAGATATGTAGGAGATTACATATGACAGACATGTATGGTATCCTAGATCTCTCCATAAAGATGAGGTAGAAAGAGTCATAAAAAGGGAATAAGTTTCATTCTCTTAGGATAGTCAAGAATTGCCAGGAAGAGAACAAGCATGGTAACAGGCCCAAAAGAGGCAAGATTCCATTGATAGTTTTGTTCTGGTAGATATAGTTTTATTAGTTGTGATGACAACCACATTGAGAGTAACTAGAAAGATATTCATTGAACTCTAAATAATCAGTTATTTTATGCTTGCATTTCTTGGTGATATTAAAATTTTATGTTTAGAAGTTGATCCTATAGCTCTAAATTAATGAATGAAATAATCCATAGCCACACACATATTGGGTTTTTAGACCCAATAAAATGCACAAAATAAAAATACAAGCTATCTATAGCAATGTGCATGAAAACAATAGTGAACAACATAGAATGCTACAGTAGACTGGGAATAGCATGGGTACAAGGAATAAATGAAAAGAATGTGTATTTATACAACAGCTCACGAAAAACAACAATAGTCAATATATTTGATAATAGAAGAATTCCTATAATGCATTTATCTATATTCAATGGAGTTACAGTGTCATCAAAGCTGAAAGGTGATACTACCTTTCAATGTGAGCAAATACACAAAGTTTCTAACTTGGGAATATGATCTGGGAGTTTCATGACTATGGTTTACTCATTTAGTTAGAAAAGTCTTTCATGATTTGCTACTTGAATAATTTACAGAGAAATTCTTAAAGAATGGAAATTCAAGCTTATATAAATTTTGAAGCTCTCAAAAGTGAATATTAAATAGAGCCTGAGCTATAGTAAGAAGACTGGAGAATACTTAGGAAATGAGCTTATAGCCAGCAAGTTAATGAAAAGATAGTTTTTGTGAAAGATTGATAAAACCTGTTGAGATTTTGAGATACATCTATACTATGCAGTGCCATTGAATCATTTTCCAGAATTACTTTCTATTTACTAGGGTAATCTAGAATCATACAAAATGAAAAATATAAACTTATGAGTTTTTATAAAAACTCCATTCAAAGAATATAAAAGCTGAACAAGAATGGAAAGGACAAAATTTCATATAGAGCAATCAACTGCGGATATGGCTACAACCATTAAAAGAAGGGTGATGAAGTATATAAAAGACATAGAAAAGAAAAAAAATTGAGAGCTCTGCTCATGGCCTGTGAGTCAATAAACCTTCCATCATCGGATATTTAAAAACTAAAAGGTATTAACACACAGAAGTCAAACCTAGAAAAGAAGAATAATGGAGTTTTAAAATTTCATCTTGCACATGAGATAGCATAAAATCTTGATTAACAACAAAGATTTCCATAGCAGCCAAGAGATGGGAGATTTTTTTTTTTAAAGAAGAATGATATATTTCTGTAGAAATAACTTACCAGTGAATGGCACAACTACTAGATAAACATTTATATTCACAGAAATGGAAAAAATTACAAGGTGGGAACTGTTCATAAAATACATTCTCCATGGCACGGCCAAGTAGATGTGGAGTCATAGAAAATAAAAAAGATACAGAATGGGTAAGAGATCACATAAAATTGCAGCCATAGAGGGCTCATTTTAGCAATATTCAGAAACCCTCCTCACTGATGGCGTAGATTCTTCCATAAGTTTCTCACAAAATGAGTGAAGGAAAATGCATTATTTTGATTTAGTGTTGTCAACCCTAATGGTTTCGATGGTATGGCATTTTTTGTTTTATTTTCATAAAAACAAGTTCCAATTAAAGTGTTTCCTGTAAGTGTGAGTAGAGATTCATGCCTTAGGCATTTCAAATGCCTTCATTTAAAATATAATTTGTGGTAAGCGCCACTTTTCCCTTTTGTAGTGCTATAAAGACTAAGTCTCATGACTTACGAAAGAATCAAATTTACAAGCGTATGCTCACCTTGACCATTTCATTTTTATTCTTGCGTTGGAGGTAGAAAGTTTTATTTTGCATTATTTTATATTGTAAAATGATTGAATTTAAATGATAATTTATAAATCATTTAATTCAAGCATTATTTTTAAATGCAAAGAGATATAACATGTGCTCAATAGTAAGTTATTGAAGGCTTTCTAGTGTATGGCATTGTAAGAGAAAACATACTTGATAAGAGCTACAGGAGAAAAAATAGGGGCATGTGCTCATATGACTTAGTCATGGAGAAAATATGGGGAAGATAGTTTCAGTTTTCCAACATGTGGAAGACATCTAGGAATATTTAATTGCTTTTTAGTTTATTTTATGAGATTTTGGAAGGATTTTTGTATTGTCATCATGTTTGACATAGTCAAGCTTGACTATTTCAACCTTTTTGAGCTCATTTGGACTGTATCTAGTGGCTAGATTTTAGGCATGGAGGTTGTATCCAACCCAGGGAGGTTTTTCTTTCCTTTTTTTTTGGAGCTCATGTACTTATTGTTTTTACTACTCATTTGATAGTTAGTTCTTGATTATCTAGCTTTGGACATAGTGAATTTTATAGTCCTTTGGCATAGTTCTTGCATCCTTTTGTAACTCATGGAGATGTTGACTACAGTTTACCTTGATCATTTTCTGATTTTGATTCCTTACCATCTTGTTCTTACAGTTTATTGTATGCTTTATGATTGATAAAACTATATTGTCAATGTTTTAGTTTCATTTTAGGTTTTTCTGAAGCCTTATACCTTCTTTTGTAATTAGCATGTTCATTCAGGTTGCTAATTGTGTCAGTTAAATACAATCACTTACTTAGTGTGAAGTTTTTCTTTATTTTGCAAGTTAAAATATTTGATCTTTTAGTGAAGCATTTATGCATGAAAATTGTAGTAACAAGTGTAAATTGATTTTTTGCCAAGTTAGAAATAAGTGTAGAATAGGGTTTCATTGTCTCCCTCTAAGTTTGGTGCATCACTTCATTTCATAATTACAGTTTTATTCATTTTTAGTAGTCTTTCTCCCTTTTCCCTCAAAAAGAATCAATAAAGTAGTTATAACCAACTAGGAAGTCGGCCCTCTCCGAAGGTTATTTTCCTTTTTTAGGTGACCCACAACCTATAAATGTTCCTATGTTTGTCTAGCCTACTGAGTTTCATAACTCAGTCAGGGTGCAAAGTTTAAGAGACAACAATTTTGGCACACCTGGTGGGACAAGTTTCTCATCATTTTTGTTGGTTTAGTATGCAACCAACAAGTTTCTAACCTTATAGAGGTTATATTTGCATACTTGGAAACTCTGTGAAGTGAAAGAACATTAGAATTAGTGTTTTCATAGCTTATGAGAAGGATAAAAAAAGAAGTTCTAGAGAATTTGAACTTTTACAGCTATCACCACCAAGAAGACAAGGCAGAGTAGCAAAAAGAGTACCTCCTTCCAAGAGGGTCCAGTCTACACTACCTGGTATTCAACCAGAATTAGTGTTTTCACCACCGAGGAGGAGAGGAAGAACATCTAAGAAGTAGAGTCAAAATTGTTCTACCTCACCAAGCCTCAGAATATAAATATCACCTTCAGGTAGTCCAACTGCATTCACTGTTTTGTCAGGTTTTGTTTTTTTTTAATTCTATAGTTTCTACAAGTTTATCAACTGTTGTTTAGACTCTAGTGAATCCACCTCAACCACCTCTAATGGTTGGTAGAAACCAGCCCTTTGTGCAATTTAATGGAGGTAGTCCACTAAATTTGGCACAAAATAATGACATACCAGTTGTAGCTTTAAAGAGCTTGCCAATCTTCACTAGTGAAGACCAAACTAATCCAATTGAGCAAATAAGAGATGTTGCTTCCTTGTGTGGTGTTCATCATATTACACAAGAGGACATAGTTGTGAGGCTACTTGCAACATCATTCAAAGGAAGAGTATTACAGTGGTTTAGAAGTCTTGGAGTAGGTTCTATTGCAACATGGGATGAGTTGGGTGACAAATTACACAAATAGTTTTAGGACATGTCTGATAACTTATCTTTACTGGATCAGGTAACTACAATAAAGAGAGCTCCTTAGGAGTTAATGAATGATTTCAATTTCAAATTTTAGAGAAGTTGGGATAGAATCCCTACAACAGTGAGGCTGTAATGCCCAAATATTTCAACCAGTAAACTCACCTAAATTTCATAACACAAATTTCAAAATTTCAATCATAACACAAGACTCATTAACAATATGTATGATTTCAAGCAAGAAACAGGGGAACCTAAGGGGCCAGACCTAATTCCTCGAGGGCTCATCTTTGATGGTCTTACCTACGTACGGACAATGCAGAGGAATTGTAGTTTGGCAACCAGACTTCAACCATCACATAACATGGTTAGCTAACAAAAGGGTTAAAAATAAATCTCAAGGTTCAAGATTTTACATGTCCTTAATTAAAAACATAATCCTTTAACACTCCACCATACTAGAATAGCCAATAAAAGCATGACATGAAACTGATGATGATAACAATTTCATCGAAGAACTCTTTATCAATGGGACCTTGATTGTAGGCTTAATCATAAATGAAATGTTTTTTCAAATTGTCTCACTATAATGGTCTATTTCTTATCCATACCTTCAATGATATTTTATAATAGAAAACCTCAAGGAATTTTAAAGTATGAAAGATCTTTTCACTTAAAAATAGAACCATTAAAGTTGAAGTGAAAATGTCATGACCCATACCTATAAAAATAGTCACCACCTACAAGTTATCATTTTTAATCAACCCAACCATAGATTTATATCCATATATCAATAAAATAACAAATGGTAATAACTAAATTACTTAACAATTCTAGCTTGCTGATTTTAGCAGAAAATTGTAGTCTTAGAACAATCATAACTTTGACGTCTCTTAGCCAAAACTAAAAATTCAATATGTTTCGCAAAGGGAAAAGCAGAAGGAATGAAACCCAGAAATGGTATAACAAAATGTTCAACCACGCAAGAGCAGTTTTCTATACAAAACAACTCATTAGAGTACCCAAAATAGTAGTTGACAACAAAACAACATGAAAACATAGTCAATAAATGGTTCCATTACTCAAAGGCAGATTTAAACCACCCAAATTAGAAATAAAACTGGAAGGTTGGAGGTTTCATATACAATAATGATATGTTAAACATGCAGTATTATGCAAATAAATACTACCAACTATTAAATCTATACCAAAGCAATAATCCATATTGTTAATAAAATTAAACTTATTAATTGATCACTGTATAATAATAATTTATATTGTAATAATGCAAAGTGTCAATTTGTATAAAAGAAAACGTGTAGCTTCAGTAGCACACATTATAAGAAAATGAATACAATTGGAAGGTTAGTATGGCAATCTCAAGAAGTTTATATGATAAGAGTGTGATCAGCTCATAATATAATGTTAGCTAAAAATAAAGGTAAAGGATAGAAGTTTGGGAAACATATCTCTTGTCCATATAGGTGCAAATTACTTTAACTATCTTATGACTTCATTTGATGAATCTGGATCACCAGTTAATACAAGGTAACTAGAGGTCAGTTCAGTTCAAAGCCTGCTTATTTACTGACATATTATTCTTAATGGTCCAATTATTCAATGCTAAAAAGTAGAATCTCATTATAATCAATGGTATTAAGTTTAACTTGAGAATTTTGAGGTTTTGTTTATTTGTTTTCATTTTTTTTAAAAAAAAATTCAAGATGAGACTAAGATATTTGATTTGGTAGCAATCTCTACCAGCAATGCTTTATTAAAACTCTTTTCATAGATAATGGATATTTATAGCAGGACATGCACAAACGGGTTTGTTGAAAAATCCATGCAAATAAATTTAATAGTTAAAAGACAAATTCCACCACTCTTCATGCATTCTTCCTGTCACGATAAATGGTACTAAGGAGTAGGGTATATGCATCCATCAAGCTTAAAAGATAAATGGATTATTCAAATGTTGTAATTTCAACTACCCAGGTAGATATGCATGCAAAAATTGGAGGCATAACAAGACACACAAACTCTTGCCAGGATGACTCAAAGAACCATTTTCACTAAAGGAAGTGATAATAGAAAATTCACAGAGTAGATTTCGTTGAACATATTTACAAACTTCCATTCATAGCAAAGACAATATATTTCTAACAAAATAATTTAATGTGTACAAAACTACAAATAAAGAAAACACAGCCAATAACAGATGATAACAAAGTTGTTTGGGAATGAAATAAACAAGATCAAAAGATGAATGATAGGAGGAGTACGTGAGGGTCATACTGATGAAAATATGTATATGGAAAGTTTACAGTAGGCGTAGAATGAAGATAGGTTATCTAAAATTTAAAGAGCAATAAATCAAGCACATTCAGATTGATTTAATGGAAATTTAATGATCTTTCAAGGCACAATATTGATGTCTTTTAATAGATGTAAATATTAGGAAATATAAACAGTAAATTAAAATAGTCTAGTATGATAGCCCCGTACCTGGACTCGCTTTGTTCTCCTTAATATTCACTCCCCTACTAGAGTGCCTTTCTCCCAACTCAAATTTGATACTTCTACCATATCAAATAAACCAAAGAATAGATAAAAATAGAATAGCAACTAAATCAGAATCTACATAAGAATTTTTGTCGCCTCCCCTAGAGTCACCCGACATGTCTAGAACATAAATCTAATAGTCATCTCCTCCCATTCCAGCATCGTTCCCCCTATTAATAGAACTTTCCTCCTCTTTCACCCATAGAATGAGCAACCAACGCGAAAAATATGGATTTTCACATTTGGAATATGATTTCTTTTTGAAAAAAAAACAACCCATCAAAGAAAAAGAAAGTAATTTCCTAAATGGTTGTGTAGATTTTATTAGTATTATTAATTTACACATGTACTAATCTTTACTTATATATCTTTTTATGTTTTATTTATTTATTTAAATTAATATTTCTATTATTGATATGTTCAATCACAAATTATTACTTATTATCCATTTACCATATCTTTTGATAATATTATTTTTCTCACCAAAAATAATTATTTTACAAGTAATCTTTTCATTTGTTAATTTATCATATAATTAGAGTAAGATCAATTAAATAACAAAATATTACTTTATTTATTCTTGAGAAGGATGATATTTTCCTTGATCAATTTGATATCCTATCTAATATAGCCTATCACGATTGCAAAATTTATAAATTGACATCATATTTTATCCAATTTTGTATAGAAGAATGTTAAATGTTTAGGAGATCAAATTGATGAGATCAAACACATGTATGATCATTCAAACTTCTTTAATATAAAAAAACTATCATAATGTAAATGAACTTTCTATCATGAGGTGCATTGCCATGTTATGTTATGAGATCTTTAAATGTACCATAGGACATTGTTTCTCCACAAGGTGATAGGTAATTTTTAGCTTTCCATTTTTCTTTTGCATGCTCAAATAATACTGTTGAATATGAGGGTCATATTCAAGGTCTTGAGTGGGCAAGAAAGAGAGGAATTAACTACTTAAAGGTCTATGGAGATAGTGAACTAATAGTTAATCATGTTAGAGGCCTAAATGTTGCCAAGAATGATGCCTTGAAATCCTACAAAAATAGAGTGTGGAACATAATTGAGGAGTTTGATGCCTTTAATATGATTTCTATCCCAAGAAATCAGAATAAACATGCTGACAGACTTGCAGCAATTGGAGCACAATTTGATATCCCAAATGATATCAAAAAAGAGAAGATACAGTAGAATGTAAAAGTTTTAATGAGGCCATCAATTGTTGATAACAACATCAAATGGCGGGTATTTGACAGTGACAAGCAAATTTTAACTATTTTGCTCCAAGAAGACCAGTTTTCTATAGTGAATCAAGAGAAGATTAAACAACATTATGATGATCAAGTTATACAATTGAAGAAAATTAAGCTTTGTAAAGTTTTAGTTACCGTGGAGTCTATATTCAACACTGATGATTAGCTTAAGAAAAGTAAAGTCAACATTCAAGAGAAAGAAGATCATTATGAAGAACTTGAAATCTTTAAAGGTAAGCTTCTTAATTTAGGAAAAATATGTTCATCTGAAGATAGAAAAGCTTTTATTGCTTTATGCCAAGAGTATCATGATGTTTTTTCTTGGCAATATTTTGATTTAAAAGGTTTTGACCCTCATATTGCACAACATACAATTGAGTTAGAACCTAATGCCAAGCCTATTAGGAAAAAGCCAAGACCTTTGAACCCCAAGCTTGAACCTTTAATGATCAAAGAACTGACCAAGTTAGTTGAGGGGGGTATTCTATTTCTGATTAAACACACATCTAGGGTTTCTAACTTTGTTTCAGTTAGAAAGAAGAATGGAGAGATAAGATTATGTGTATATTTAAGAGATCTTAACATAGTGTCCTTAAAATACCATTACCCTTTACCCTCAATGGAACAAATTCTTCAAGCTATTGCTAGTTCAGAGATATTTTCTCTTTTGGATGGATATTTTGGTTATAACTAGATTTTAGTCAAGGAGGAGGATCAATATAAAACACATTTACAACAAAGTGGGGAACTATGGCCTATAAGAGAATGTCTTTTGGCTTATCTAATGCTGGTGCCACCTTTCAAAGAGCCATGGATATGGTGTTTCAAATTTTGATTTAGAAATTCCTTCTTGTTTATTTAGATGATGTAACTATATATTCCAAAAATGCAGATGAACACTTGTCACATCTCAATCAAGTTTTTGAAAAATGCAGAGAGTATGGAATATCTCTAAGTCCAAAAAAGAGTATATTTGTTGTACATGAAGGTAAACTGTTGGGTCACATAGTGTCAAAAGAAGGAATTACCATTGCCCCTGAAAGAGTCAAAGCCATTCTTGAGCTACAATTACCCAATCATAAGAAAGGATTACAAATATTTTTAGGTGGAATCAACTTTTTGATGAGATTCATATCTTATGTCACAAATTTTTTACAGCCTTTGATTTCCATGCTTAAAAAGAATGCAGTTTTCAGTTGGACTAAAGAAGCCAAACGTAGATTTGAAGAAATCAAGGAATCTTTAGCATCAGCCCCAACACTGGTAAATCAAGATTTCTCTAAAGACTTCATTCTATATGCTTTTGGCAACATTACTTCTATTTTTGCTATACTAGTTCAAAAAAAAATGATAATCTAGAACAACCAATAGACTTTTTGAGTCAAGGTCTTTTTAATTATGAGTAGAAATATACATTTGTTGAGAAGCCTGTTTTCACTGTAACTAGAAGCTTAAAGAATTTTAAGCCCCTAATTTCCAACAACAAGATTAATCTTTTAGTTGCACACCCTAGTGTGAAGGAATTTTTGTTAAGCAAAGATCTAACTGAGAAAAGAGTAGGGTGGATCACAAAGTAATGGAGTTTGATGTTGATATGAAAATCACAAAACTTGTTAGAGGTAGAGGACTTTGTGAACAACCTGCCTCAACCCCTGAAGATGCACAGAAATTAGAAAATCAGACTGTTTTAGTCAATGACAATGAGCTTTAGAATGCTTCTCCTGCATTAGTAGAAAGTTGGGTTCAAGATATGACCCATTTTCTTCAAATTGGTGAATGTCCACCAGGTCTAGACAGAGTAAAATGAAGATACTACGGGCTACAATCAATTCCATATGTCCTCATTGAAAATATTCTTTTCAGGAAAGATCTGAATGATTTTTTATTGAGGTCTATTGACATCAATCAAATAGAAAAAGTGCTTCATGAATTTCATGATGGAGCATCAGGAGGTCACTTTCCTCCAAGAACAATAGCTTGGAAAATTATGAGAGTTGGCTATTATTGGCCTGGCTTATTTAAGGATGCATATGCATGGTCAAAAAAATGTGTAAAAAGTGCTTTATTTGCAAGAAAGGAAAAGTTGCCAACCATGCCTTTGTAGCCAATTCAGGTAGAGCAGCCCTTCATGAGATGGGGCATTGACTTTATTGAGCCAATTAATCCACCCTCTAGTGCTGGTCACAAATGGGTGCTTACAACCATAGATTTTTTTACACGGTGGATAGAAGCAGTAGCTTTGAAAGAAACTAATGAATCTTCAGTTTTAAATTTCTATGAGGACATAGTAACTAGATTTGGAGTTCCTAACTCCATCATTTTAGATAATGCTCTTGCATTTGTTGAGTTAAGAGTTATAAATTGGGTTGTTAAACACGGAATTCATTTGAATACCTCCTCAAATTATTACCCATAGGGTAATGGTCTAGCTGAAAGTAGAAATAAAAATCTAATTAGAATCATTAAGAGAACCATGGAGAAGAATCAAAGGGTTTGGCATACCACATTGAAATATGCACTTTGGGAAGATAGAATAACCCCTAAGAGATTAGTTGTTCATTTACCATATGTACTTGTTTATGGAAAAGAGGCTAGGTTACCTCTATTTGTAGAGCTACCAGCTCTAGACATTGTTCACCAATTGGAAATGTTTGAAGAATAGGACCCAATGTTCGTAAGATATTCACAACTCATGGAGGTTTAAGAAACAAGAGACAAAGCAATGAAAAGTTTGGATAATCATCAACTCTAAACAAAGAAAATTTTTGATAAGAAAGCTATAGCCAAAGTTTTCAGGGAAGGTGATCTTGTTCTCAAGTGGGATGTGTTGAAGAGTGGACCAAGAAAGCATACAATATTTGACCATTTCTAGGCAGACCCATTTATTATCACTAAATGCAAGGAGTGTAACACATTCAACTTATCAAACATGGATGGAGAAATATTGCAAATCAAGGTTAATGGGATTCACCTCAAACATTTTTTTGAGGTATGACTTATCATTATACATATTAGGTTAGGTTTATGCTTTCAAAAAAGTGTTGTTGCACTATAGTTTAGTTGCAATTTTTATTTCCTAAGTGTTGTTCCAGCATAGTGGCTTCTTTTTTATTTTAGTTTTCCCTGTTTTCAATAAGTGTCCCAACTTTTTGATGAGTTACAAATGAGTTACAACTATGTAAAAAATTGCTTTAGGTCAGCCTCCGAGTTTGCTAAGTGAATCCATGCCCAATGGACAAGTCTAGGCTACTGGTTTTATATGTTTAGGAGGAAAACATCTAGCTAATGTCGCCAAAAATGTTACCCATATTTTCACCCACGGCTCAATCAGGTAGAGCCCATTGATAAAGAAGAAATAAAATGGTACATTTTCCATTCCTCTTTCATTGCATTCATATATACAAATGAAATAACTTGAGAGACTACAACTAAAAATCATCACATTTATATAGATGGATGAAACAGAAGAAGATTTTGAAAATTTCTCACGAAAGGTTTATTGAATGAAATATCCATTGTCTCACACAAGCCATGAGACTGACTTTTTCTTGATACAGATAAAGACAATTTAATGCATGAATAAATAAACAAAAATAAATGTGCATGTAAGGGGGGTGGCCAGTCATTGCCTGAATGACTAGTTAGTGGTTGTATCGCTTTGGTGTTGTCCTTGTCATTTTTCCTTACTAGTTTCCTTGAGCTCATGTTGCTACAATAGTTAAGCAATGTGTTAGAGTTGTGCACTAATAAATGAACGGTCATAAACCATACATGATCATTTACATCATCTACCTATGCATGTATTAATTCATCTCCATGTGAATTAAAAAAAATGCATGCCTTAGGTAACCATCTGATCAACATACATACAAAAGACATGCATTTTGTTTTTTAAATTGTTTGTTTCATGTGAAGCTATAGGTGCAATCATATTTTTAGATCAAATGAGTGCTGGAAATGTGGCTCCCATAAGGGTCGATCCCAACTCATAATAAGGTATGCATAGATAAATATTATAAGTAAATGTAGATGTGATATATCATTTATCATCAACAACTATAGTAAGAGTCCAATGTGATTCAAATTATGAGAATAACTGTTACAAGCTCATAGTGCTACAAGAGATTGCAGGAAGAATCATAAATAGTAGAGTGCCATTAATATGAGACATGAAGAGCATGGAAGTATCTTTCCTTGTTGAACAGTGTCATGATAAACATCATATCATAAAGGTTCACATCATAGATAGCTTACCCTGTTCATAATTATCATATGCAATAGAGAACCATTATTTGCAATTTTGCACTAACAATACCATGCTGATATAAACAGAGATACAAATAGCAATGTATAATTATGACATTCAGCAAGAAGAGGATTATCATGGTATACTATATAAGACAAGTCCATTTAAAAAGCATGATGCATTAAGTGATATTCATATCAAATGAATCCATAAAGTAATTATTATCTTCAGATGCAATGAATAGAAGATTATATAGTAGTGGGAAATAGTCATGTGGTTCTATTAGGTACAATCACATGGAGTAGATAAAGAATAAAGATGAGAATAATTTACATGTTTAATAAGATAGGTAGGAGATTAAATATGACATACTTGTATGGTATCCGGGATCTTTCCAGAAAGATGAGGTACAAAGTTCATCATAAAAAAGGGCTTAAGTTTCATTCTCTTAGGATAGTCAAGAATTTTCAAGAAGAGAACAAGTATGGTAACAGGCGCAAAAGAGGCAAGCTTCCATTGATAGTTTTGTTCTAGAAAATATAGTTTTATTAGTTGTGATCACAACCACATTGAGAGTAACCAGAAAGATATTCATTGAACTCTAAAAAAATTAGTTATTTTATTCTTGCATTTGTTGGTGATATTAAAAGTTTATGTTTAGAAGTTGATCCTATAGCTCTAAATTAATGAACAAAATAATCTATAGCCACAACCATATTGGGTTTTTAGACCCAATAAAATGCACAAAACATCAAAAAAATACAAGCTATCTATAGTCGTGTGCATGAAAACAATAATGAACAACATAGAATGGTACAATAGACTGGGAATAGCATGGGTACATGGAATAAATCCAAAGAAGATGTGTATTTCTGCAACAGCTCATGAAAAAACAACAATAGATATCTTTGATAATAGAAGAATTCATTGGAACGAGGACGTCTTCAATGGAATTGCTAGTTCTTTTGGAGAGGTCCTGTGTATTGACCCTATGATAGCAGCTAGAAAGTGGTTGTTGTTTGCTCGAATTTGTGTCAGAGTTTCACAAAATGCTGACCTCCTTCCTTCAATAGATATATAGTCAAAGTTGGGAATTTGGACACAAACTATAGAGTTTGAGTACATTCCCTTTGCTTGCTTTAAGTGGAGAAATAAGGGGCATTGGGCTAAGAAATACCCACTAAATTCCAGAAAATACAAAGAAAACCACCAGTCTAGAACCCTAAGACTATGTAGAGAAAGAAGCCTAAAGGGGAAGGGAAAGCAAGCAATACCAATACCCTTAATGAGGAATCTAGAAAGAAATATGAAGCTCAGAGGAATACCACTGATATCAATGGCGAAATAGAACCCAAGGATCCTGATGTTCAGAAGAATCAACAAATAGGGGAAGGAAGTAATTCTAGTCCAAAGGAAGATGGAGAAGAAATCTTGGAGAAAGTGGGGGATGGTAAAAGGGATGAGAAATTTGTTTCTTCCACTCTTAAGATTTTATCAGAGGGAAAAGATAATGAGTATCCTGGACTGGAGGATATTCCTATTCAGGGTTTGTCTCTGGATATTGGCATTCCTATCCTAACTACTACTTTTGTAGAATGTTTCCCTCCAAGTGACCTTCTTAAACTATGGGAAAAAACAACTACAGATTTTGTCAAGGACACCTTTGAGAATCTGAGCCAGAACACTGAACTTTTAAGTGACAATTTGAACCAGCTCAGGAATGGCCAGATGGATACTCTCCCCTGGGAGCAAAGAAGAATTTATGATAAGGAATGGGAATCTAGCAGAGAGTTGGAGAGTCAAGAAGATACTGATTGGGAAGAAGTCCTCTCTCATTCAAAGAAAAAGGAGAGATGTAAACATCAGAATACTCTAAGTGGAGTTGTTACCAGAACAAGAGCAAAGGAGGATTGTGGTGCTACTAAGTTAAGCTAAGGAAGAAGGTTGGGCAAATGGAAAAGAAAGAATGAAAGCTTTTAGGACATAGCAGATGGTGTTCAAAATACCATTCCAGAGATTCTCCAATCCCCTGGTAAGATATGAAGATTATGTCATGGAATATTAGGAGGGCTTAATGGCCTTCATAAGAGGGATGTTTTGCACAATTTTTTTAGGGATCATAAATCTAATATTCTTCTCATCCAAGAAACTAAAATGTCCAAAGATAAGGTGGAGAAGATTAAAATGTTTCAAAACTGTGGAATCCAAGGAAATAGTTCAGATGGTGCATCAGGAGGAATTACTACTTTTTGGAACAAGAACCTTATTAAAGGGGAACCTTTGCTGGAGAGCACTAATCATGTGGCTACTAAATTCACACATATTAGAGACAATTTTAGTTGGATTCAATCGAATATCTATGCTCCTAATGGGAAAGGAGCTAGAAAATATTTATGGAATGAGCTCTCTACTTTTCGTAGGATCTTTGATAATGACCACTAGGTTGTAATGGGTGACTTTAACACACCCCTTCTGAATGAAGATAAATTTGGAGGATGTCAGATGAATCAGAAGAGTAAATATGATCTTTTTGACTTCATCAACAATAAGGCGTTGATTGATTTGGATTTGCAAGGAGCAGAGTATACTTGGTTGAATAGAAGAATTGGTAAGGAACTGATTCAAGTAAGGTTAGATAGAACTTTAAATTCTAATGAGTGGCTTATAAACTACTACTATTCTCTTAAATCTCTTTCTAGAGTGGGGTCTGATCACTTTCCTATACGTTTTGTGGCAGACCCTATAAAGGTGAAGAAGAACTCTCCCTTTAGATTTGAAAGATTGTGGTTGTCCCACCCCCATATTTTTGATGAGATCAGGGAATGGTGGAATATTGATGTTCCGGGTACTGCTATGTTCAAAATTGCTAAAAAACTGAGGGAAGTTAAACAAAAATTAAGAAGTTGGAAAAAAGAGTCCTTTGGAAACATCTTTGGCATTAAATCTGAACTTCAAATCGAGCTTGCAGAGATCTAGGATAAAATTCAGAGAGAAGGATACATCGAAAATAATAGAGCTAAAGAAAATGAGTTGCTGGTGAAACTACATGATATAATAGCTAAAGAGGAGGAGTTCTAGAGGCAGAGATCTAGGGTGTTATGGCTCTTAGCTGGAGATAGAAACACCAGGTACTTCCATCTCTCTGCCTCAAAACACAAGGCTTCCAATAGAATTTATAATATAGAAGTTAATGGCATGAGATATGAGGAAGAGGAAGACATCAAAAAGAAAGTTGTCCTCTTCTGTAACAACCTTCTTTCAACAAATGGGGAAGTCAATCATAATGACCAATATTTTCTATTAGAGGCTATCCCCAAGGCTGTTGAGAGGGAAGATAATGATAATCTTGCTGCCATTCCCTCTAAGGAGGAAATTATGAAAGCTTTCTTTTCTTTTGAAGGAAACAAGGCCCCTCACCCTTATGGGTTTCCTATGTTCTTTTTTCAATGGTTTTGGGAAATTGTTGAAAAGGATGTTGTGAATGCTGTTAAGGAATTAAATGCTCCTTTTGTGGTCCTTGTTCCCAAGAAACCTAGGGCTATGGATTTTGAGGCATTTAAACCCATTAGTCTTTGCAACTCTTTCTATAAAATCATAGAAAAGGTTTTAAATTCAAGGATCCTTACTATCCTTCCTTCATTGATTTCACCTTGAAACATAATGGTTTTTTACCTAGAAGGAAAATCTTAGTCTCTATAGTTACTATCCATGAGAATATCCATTCACTTGTGGAATCTAAAACTGAAGGATTTATTCTTAAGCTAGATATATCCAAAGCTTATGACCGTGTTGAGTGGGAGTTTTTATTTAAAATTATTAGTGTGTTTAGTTTTAGCAGTAGAGTCATTAAGTTGGTGAATCAGTTGGTTACTACTATCTCCACCTCTATCATTGTGAATGGGTCTCCTTCCATATTCTTTCAGAAATCAAGAGGCCTAAGATAGGGTGATCCTATCTCTCCTATTATGTTCACAATTATGGCTGAGAGCCTAGGAAGGAATCTTAAAAGTTTGATTGAATAGAGGTCTCTTCTTGGTCTTATTCCTTCATCTACTAATTTGATTTGTTCTCACCAAAAATTTGTTGATGCCACTATGCTGATGGCAAGATCTATAGTGAATGAGGATAAGACTTTGAAAAAAAAAATTGGATGTGTATGAGAAGGTGACTGAGCAAATGGTCAACAGACAGAAGAGCTCCCTTTTTTTCTTTAATACCCTTGAGCATAGGCAGGTCAAGATTGCAAGAATCCTTGGTTGTAGAGTGGAATCCTTACCCTCTACTTATCTTGGACTACCACTATGTCTTAAACCTTCGGATTCCTTTTGGTGTATGTTGGTTGACAGGTTCAGAAAGAAGTTGGCAAGATGGAAAGGAGCTCTTTTGAGCCAAGGTAGAAAAATTCAACTTCTCAAAGCTTCTCTTAAGAATCTCTTCATTTATGCTTTAAGCCTTTTCAAAATTCCTGCTAAATATGTGGAGGCCAATGAAAAGATCCAAAAATGATTCCTTTGGTTTGGTGTGGAGGAGAGAAAGAGGATGCCTCTTATAAGGTGGGATTTGGTTTGTAGACCGAAAACCTTGGGGGGTTTAGGCCTTAGAAAAATTAGAATGATTAATAAGAATCTTCTAGCCAAACAAATATGGAGATCCTTCTCGTCTGTTGGAGAATGGAATGATATTTTAAGAAGTAAATATATGACCAATTGTTTTTCCCTCAAAGCATTACTGGATTCTCCTATTTTGCCTCGTGGTTCAGCTTGTTGGAATGATATGATTTCTAGTAGAAAGATCTTGGAATATGGGATAGGATGGTACATTAGAAGTGGAAATCAATCCAGATTCTGGGAGGATAGATGGATTTTTAAGGATCCCCTAATCAAAATTGAAAGATTCAACAGATGGGCTGAGTTATACAAAGAAAATTTTGGGGAGATTGTCAAAGATTATTGGTATGAAGGAGATTGAGTGGATTTGTGTGTGGTTAGTTAGGAGTTGGCTCAACTTCAATCTTCCTTAAGGGTTGTTAGTTTGGGACAGATTCAGCTGGATTATAATATTTTCTAGATGGACAACCCTTTGGGTAACTACTCTATTTCTTTGGTTGTTTCTTTGTTGTCCCTTTCTCAAGCTCCTCCTCCTTTTTGGTCTAAAGTGTGGATTAAACACTTGACTCCTAAAGTCAATATCTTCTTCTAGATACTTCTTCAAAATAAGGTGCTTACGGTAGATAATCTTTGTAAACAGGGATTTCAAATCCCCAATAGATGTTACCTTTGCAAGTGTGAGGTTGAGTCAGCTAACCACTTGTTTCTCCACTACTCATTTGTTTCTATAATCTAGGGAAAATTATTAGCCCTCTGGAATATCTCTTGGGTGTTTCCCCTATCCATTGAAGATTTATTTTCACAATGGAAAGCTCCATCTCAAAATCCCTTCATTCGAAGGTTATGGGCTTTTATTTTCCCTTTTGTTGATTGGGGAGTGTGGAAAGAATGTAATAACAGACTTTTGAGGGATAAGAAGATGTTCGAGACATGTTTTTGATAAAAAATTTAGGCTTATAAGGGAAAACTTCAATGTTATTCCCCAAAAAGCTCTTAACCTTGAAGTTGTGGTGTGTACTCCCTGTGATCTAATGATAACAAAGGATTGGAATATTAAAATGGATGTTTCTATGGCATCCAAGCCAGCTAAGAAAAGCAAGGAGGGTGTGTGTTGGAACTTTCCTCCAAGTGGTTGGTCTAAGGCCAACTTTGATGTCTCTACGAAGGGAAATCCGGGGATGGCCAGAATTGGAGGTGTGTTTAAGGGACTCAAATGGTAACTTTATGGCAGGTGTGGCCATTTCCCTAGGTCATCAAACCAACCATGTGGCAGAGGCTATAGGAGCTTTTCAAGTTTTAAAGTTAGCTCATAATTTGAATATAAAATATTTATAGCTTGAAGGGGACTCCAAAAAAATAATTGACTGTCTCCTAGGTATGCCCCCCCTCCTGGTCTATAAATAATTGGATTGATGAAGCAAAATATATTCTAGACAAGTTCAATAAAGTTAAAGTATCACATGTCTACAGGGAAGCTAACAATGTGGTGGATTACTTTGCAAATGAGGGGATAAAGAGGCAAGGATTGGACACGTGGAAAATTTTTAGGGATTTGGAAGCTGAAGTCAGGGCCTTATTAGATTATGATGTTATACATGGGAAAGAGGAAAATATCTTTAATGATGAAAGGGAAAAGGGCTAAGTACATCAAAATCAAGAGATTTGATGGGGTTGTGTCATATTACTTAGCTGGTAAGAAAAAGTGGCACACTTTGTGGGTTCATTGGAATGGTTGTGTAAATTTGCAACAGGTTTTCAATGCTTGTAGAGTCTATAGTGAGGTGCATATGAAAATGGGGGGGACAGGAAAAGAGTCTAGCCAAAAAGCTACGAAGTGCACACGAGGAATGCTAAGGTTTGGAAACAAGTTGTGAGAGGTGGTTTGGTTCCATTCCTGGAAAAACTTCATGGGCTTGATACTATGGCTACAGACTATAGGATGAGAAAATTATAGGAGAGGTGACTGGAATGAGAAACTTCATAGGCTTGATACTATGGCTACAGACTATGGCTTGGAAAAATGGAGAAATAATCCTCTTTGGGAGAAAGGTGAAGGGTGTGTGCAAGAAGTTGAGTCCACTTTTTGGCCAAAAAGTGGAAGTGTTTTCCCTGATTTTCAGTATTCGACACATTTGACCTTAAAATTTGAAGCACTTAGAGATGAAATCTTTAAAAAAGTCACTGATCATAAAATGTAGTGCTCGGGAATCTAGTTTCCAAATATGTAAATTTCCAATACCAGTTACAAATTGAGTTTCAATAGGCATTTCAAACCAGTTTAAAAGTCGTTTTTTGCCTACCATTATGCAGTGTGCGGCATCCATATTTTGACTTAAATTATCGTATTTTTCTAAATCCTTTTGGAAGTTTTATGACTCCTGAACCTTGCTCTTGATATTTTTTTGTAATTTTTTATTGAATATTTTTTTTTTTGTTAATTTTTTATTAGGAAAATTTGTTGTTTTGAAAAATCGTCATGTGCAACATGCATAAGATGACCTAAACTTATCATTTTTTTATTTTTAAATTGTCTGAAGTTTGCTCTTGTGCAATCCGTTTGTCAAAATGTTATGTTGATCAAAAGCTATTCAAATAGTAAA
Organism: Sequoia sempervirens; assembly: GCA_007258455.2. Lineage (NCBI taxonomy): Eukaryota > Viridiplantae > Streptophyta > Pinopsida > Cupressales > Cupressaceae > Sequoia > Sequoia sempervirens. The sequence continues at coordinate 53,351 of VDFB02323353.1, read as the reverse complement.
AAACTCTGATATTTAAAGTTTATGGACCAATTTTATTAGAAATTAATTGAAAAATACAAAAAATAATTCAATTGCAAAACAAATTACATATTTAGAATCTGCATTGTTTGATCTAAAATGGGTTTTCATTTCGTCAGAAAATTTTCAAAAAAAGGTCGTCAGCCATATGTCCAAAGTCAATATTTTTCTTTGAAATTGTTAGGGCCTTCAATTTGCAGATCAAACCAAGTTGAAGGCTTAGGTTCGGACTTCCAAAGCTTTTCTTGAACCGAAAACCTTGGCAAAAACCCACCCACGATGCAAAAAAAAATTCAAATTTAAAAAAATGGGATCCCGATTATAACACGGGATCCCGTTTACTAATAAATGGGATCCCGTGTCATAATCGGGATCCCGTTTATAAGACGGGATCCCGTTGCCTTTACAACAGCTCACACACTGGATTTTGGTGAATGAGATCCCGTTTATTAGTAAACGGGATCCCGTTTTATTATAAGCGGGATCCCATTTTATAAATGGGATCCCATTTATATTATTTAAAAACACTGTTCACAATTACTGTCAACTCTGCAACTTTGCAACCTCACATGTACGGCCGAGAGCACTAAAAATAAATTATTTTTCATAAGTTATTGTATCTACAGGTGGTCAATTTGATTTTTTGTTGATTTTATCAAAGGGAGCATCATCTACACCATTTTGAAGTGAAATTTGCAATATGGATTGAATTTTTCAAAAGAGCATAAAAGAAAACAAGAGGAAGAATTTTGCCGTAATAGGTATTCAACTTCCAATTTGGATTCAATATTTTGAAGTATTTCACTATTAACATTCATTTGTGCTTGAGAATTTTATAATTATGGGAGATAAATTTCATAATAAGAGAAGAAAGACATTGACTCCTCAAGAAGTTGAAGCAAATAAAGAAAAAGAGAACAAAGACAAAGAGAAAGAAGAATGAGAATAAAATCAATGAACGATGGTGGAGCAACCAATTCAACAACTATTGAAGATGAAAACATTGAAGATACCATAGTTGTAGATGAAGCTAATTTGCAAGGAGTCAATTTAGAGAAGAATGTGATTATACAAACAAGTCCTACTATGTCTTCAAATCCCTCTTTGAATGCTATGGAGAATGTTTCAATATACACAAATCCAGGTACGTCTTCAAATCCACATGTTAGTGACATGGTAAATTTGTTTGTAGAAGATTTACAAGAAGCTGGATATAATGATGTTGACATTGACTATATTCAAAGAAATGAAACTTTTATAGAATTTGTTGAAAACAAAAAAGAAAAATCTTTTGTTGCAAATGAAAATCAAAATGATCATTTTCTTGAAAATGAAAACAAATCCTATATTTTTTATGAAAATGAAAATGGAAATGAAAACCATTTTGTTGATGAAAATGAAAATGAGAACCATTTTGTTAATGAAAATGAAGATGAAAATGAAAATGAAAACCGTTTTGTTCATGAAAATGAAAATGAGAACTGTTTTGTTAATGAAAATGAAGATGAAAATGAAAATGAAAACCATTTTGTTGATAAAAATGAAAATGAAAATGAAAATTGTTTTGTTGATGAAAATGAAGATGAAAATTTAGAATGTGATGTTGAATTTAATGAAAATACTTTTTTTAAAATTGGAAGTGGTGTTTTAGATAATCTTCCTGATCAAATTTCTTGGAGGCAAATAAGAACACATGCAAAATAGGAATATACACAAATTCTTTTATCATTAAAATATTGCATTTCAATGTCAGCTAATGATGAGTGAGTAAAGTAAAATAAAGGAAAAGTAATGAAAAGGTTAAAGAGCATGTTAAACCAAAAAGAAAAGATCAATCATTCATTGTACTATGTCTGTTGCTAGTGCCATTCAATCTATTGGAAAAAATAATTCGATCTAAAGATAAAAACGCAGCAAGAAGAGCTATAACTACTGCTATAGTCAATAAAACAACTTTGAATAAAAAAATGGTAAGCAATATTAGTAAAGTTTTAAAAATGCATCCTAAAACATTACTAAGAACAGCAAAAAGAAGAGAAAGTATAGAAAATGATCCTATCAATCAATGTTGGAGTTTCAGTGGACGACTACCGAGGTCTGATATAAAATTGAGTGTTGAAATTAAATCTTTGATCAAAAATTTTTGGCATGATAATACTAGGGTTTCATCTAATGCTAGAGATGTTTTTGAAAATTAAGGGTGGGGTCCAGTCGCGATCCTCACCCAAAACACCTAATGTAGATACAACACAAGCTGAATTTTTATAGAAAATTTTGTAAGCGATTAGGTGTTGCACAGTAATATTAAAATAAGTCAAAAGGTCTTTTGAAAAATGTAAACCCGGTATGTAAAATTAATAACTTAGCGAATATGCTTGTTGTTGTAAAATACATGTTCAATTTGTTATTTTATGATGTTTTCGATATATCGTTGTACCTTGCATTCTAACATGATTATATACAAAGGTTGTATTGATAGCCACCTAAATCAATAAGAGAATTTATATTGAGTTTGTTTTGTGAAAGATCTTAATGGTAAATTGTTTTATTTAAGTTCTTTTACTTTTGGACAATGCACTAGCTGTGGAAATCTTTCATTCTGAAGAATTTGTATGCATGAAAGTGTTGATAATGATTTTGGACAATAATTAGTAGACGTCAAAAGATTTAGGAATATTCACTATGCTTTAAAAGATGGAAAAATAGGACAGCGTTGTGATTTAGTTACATAAAAAGTTAGTGTGCATGCATTTATGAGTGAATTTAATAATAAAATTGTACCAAAATATGTTATGCACTTTGAACATGCTCGATGGCTTGATGGCCAATTTGGCACATGTAGAAACACATTTCCAATTCGTACTATACTTTCAGTGGTTGATTTTGCGGAGAATTATACTCTGGCTC
>VDFB02323353.1:0-50330 GCA_007258455.2 Sequoia sempervirens | reverse complement strand
TAATTTTTAGTACCAACACTTTTTTCCATTACTGGTGAGAAACTAATGGTGTCATTTTATAAATATGTACATTAGCTAATTATATCAATACCTTGTTAGATTTTTTCACTATAAAGAATTTTATTTGCTTAAGAGTTTAGAGCAATGACTTTATTTGTCAATCTAGTTAAGGAAAAATTAAAGAATAAAATAACAAAGAATGGTGATATCCATGATATTCACAAGGTATAGGAATTCCAAGTGCACCAACAATGAGGTAAAATTCAATTGATAGAACTAAATAAGTAGGTAAATCCACATAAATTTTCTCTCATAAAATTAAAATTAATACATTAGAAGGAAAATATCTTCTTATTCATTGAAAAGAAGATTAAACCTAAAATTATTCTACAATTATGAAGTCTTCAGTAAATTTCACATTAATGTCCTATATTAATGTCTTGACTATGAACATAAAATGCATAAATGTACATGCGTAAATTAAAATTTCAAACAATAATAAAGTCCATAATTTATGTAACATATTAAGTGTATGAAACCAATATATTAAGCACACATGAAATAAAGTCCAATAGAGTACATGATAAGTTACAAGAAATATAAAACACATAAAATCACATGTTTGTAGGTCATGTACTGTCTCTATAATCAAGAGACTTCTTCACACCATGCAGACTATGTGGATGACCCGAAACACTCTGTACATAAGAGAAAGATGAAATTAGATGTAAGACAATAAAAAATGATTTAATGACAATTTCATTTATAATCGATCATAAAATTAAATTACCACCATATCTACATCTGGATGCTCTGGTGCGGCTGAAGAAACCTCTAAATTCTCTAAATCGGTCTACATAAACAAGACAAAGAAATTCGAAATTAGATGTACAACTCTACAATTATTATTTTTTTATTCAATTTAATTCAGAATTTATCATATTTTAATTACATACCATATTCTGAGGTTGTCCACTAGGCTCTTCTCCAGGACCTGTCTGTACATGCTCAACTACAGGATGTGTCTCATGCTATAAAAGAAAAAGAATATGTGAAAATATCATATTAATATGTATATATTCAATTTAAAATTTATAATTCACTTTAAATATAATAAAAAAATAAAATTACCATTTGATCTGAGACCTGCTCTACATGTCCTCCTGGTGGTGTAACTATGTCTGGGTTAAGGCTGAAAGTTGCACCAACAAAGTCCTACAAGATCAAAATTAAAGCATGTACAATTCAATTAGGTTAATATATACATATATATTCAAGTTTGCACATTTTTTGTAGAAAGTTTTGTAAACAACCTGGAAATCCCATTTGGCCTCATGATTAAGCTGCAACATCAAATGTTTGCCCAATGCCCATTCTTATTGTGGTATCAACCTAGACATACATGTACATAGACATTTAATGCTTATAATATTTACAAGTGTACATGCATCGCGTTTCATATATCCCAGTGAATTCAAAACTCATAAAATTGTAACTATACTAATGTAAACTTTTAAAACAAATTTACAATATGAATGTACCTGCCCATGATCTATGTCACTCGATAATGGAGTAGTGCTTGACAATCCCTCAGGAGGAATCGATGTGGATGCCGATTGACTCACCTAAACCAACATGAATATTTGAAACATATATGTGATTAAATTATAAATTTAAAAATCAAGTTAAATAATTTATTATTTCATATATAATTTTAAAAAATGAAATCAAAATACCCCATAAGGGTTGCCAAGTATGACCCGATTATTAGATATATGTACTGCATTAAGGTACGGATGATTGCCCTTACATCCGAAAGTGTCATGCGTACACCAAAAATTGATTGTTAAAATGTGTGCAAACTTTTCTTTGAGTATATACAACCATATAAAAATATTATAAAATGAGTTAGGTACATCTAGATGCATATTTTTTACGTGTCGTGTTGGTGTACTTTCGGGGTGATGTTACGCTACGAGGAACTCTACAAATGGCCCGGTCGACCCGGATGAACCACGAGAATCTCAGGTCCACATTTGGGTGTAGCGCGCTGTCGGTCCATAACACACTTGATGACAACTAGTACATATATGGGGGATGGGTCTCGACACTCCTGGAGTAGTACTCAGACCAGCTCCATAAAAACTCCTCCATCATCATCATCTCTATGCTCCCCACTCGCTATCGCAGAAGCGTGCTGATCAAGGTCTCCTGCGAGTGTACTAAGGGAACCTAATGTTGATACTAGAGCTTGATGATGTACAGGTGCAGGAATGGGAGGACCAGGAGCAACAACAAGGGGTTGTGCATGCACGGGGTGTCGGGGATCAACCCTTGCCCCTAATCTCTGTTGTGGCATGCCGCCACCAACACCCTGAAATGATCTAAAATCAAAATAATTGGGCTTTTTCCCAAAAACAAACTCTACATACTGTTTTCTCAAAAAATAGGATGGGCACTGCCAATTAGCATGTGGGGGACTATCAAAAACCATATACCATCAATCCCAAAAATGTGGACTCATCTGTGGATGTATGTACCACCTCATGGATATTCTAGATTTGTTGGGTGGAATGGGTTGTCGGGTAACGGGGTCAAGAGAGTAGGGGGCTAGATGGGCTTTTGTTATTTTAAGGTCTAATATTTGTTTATAAGAGAGACCATCAGAATAAAATTGTCTCATTTGTTCTCTCTCTCGTCTATGCCTATCAAGATCAGAATCAATCATCCTAATGGGATCAACAACGTTTTGCATTACAGATGCAAAACGTCTCACATGTGGAGCAATCAATGCTTGACTCTGCATAGCATTGATTTGTGTCTGTAAGGATGTGACTTGATCATTTATTCGTGCTCTCAAGCGAGCCTCATCAGATGCCATAGGTGCTAGAGGTGGCATATGAGGGGGAGGGGGAGGGGGAGGGGGAGGGGGAGGTGGAGGGGGGAAGGGAGGCGGATCTGGCTGTGGCTCAAGTGGTGGATTGATGATATCATCAATGTTAAAATCATCCATGATATATGCTTGATATAATGTGCACCTACATTTAAAATCATACAAAATAGGACCCATGTGCATACAAAAATTAAGATCATATATTTAATTGAAATAGGATGAGCAACATATATATTAAGTTCTCATATATTTAATTGAAATGCACATATATATACATTGATTGTTCAACTCAAGAGCATGTCCATACAAAATTAAAAATTAAATGTATGTACATGTACATTTAAAATAAAAAATACGATGCATAATTTGCGTGCATACGAAATCATTAAACTAAACTATACATACATACATATACAAATTTCAAAATTTAAGAACTATTATGCAAATTTTTAATACATGCACATACATACTAAACAATAAACTTGAAACATTCACAAAATCTCATTTTATGTCTTTAACACACACACAATTTTTCAGCAGGAGAAATCATGATCTAATAGATAGTCATTAAATATATATACTATTATATACTATTCATTATAAGTTCATAAATTCCACCAACTTCACAAATCCATGTCACTAAAAATATCCATATAGAACCAAAGTCATAAATTCATGTCACTAAAAATATCCATCGTTCACCAAATTTATAAATTCATCGCCTGAAATATCCATCATTAAGCCAAATTTATAAGTTAGCTAACTATTTAAGATCATTGTTTTAATTTATAAACTATTATGGCTCTCTCTGCATAGATATTCATTTCTTTTGTGTTTTCCTTTTCAAAGGAATTAGGGTTCTCCTCTCCTCTAGCCATTTTCGTGCTCATCTGATCCAGCCACTGGCCTGGCAGGCATCCAACAGGGTTTGCATCCTAGATCTAACCATCCTCCACCGGAGGTCATTCTTCATTTTGAATAATGTTGATTTGATCTTGGATGGTTCCTAGCGAAGCATTGATTTATGCGAGCAGGCATGCCTCTCTCATTGATTTCGGTGGTGGAGGGTGGGGAGTTCACGAAGGTAAGGTGGCCCGGAGGTGGAGGTGAAGGTGTTGGAGATGGATGGCATGGAGGTGGATTGCGAATATTATTAGACTGGATCCATGAGATCAAGCACAAGAGATATGGTGAACCTACATTAGATTTGTAATTTTAAAGATGTAAAGATACATGTTTAGGAAATACCAAGTTAAACCATTCAATATAAATGGCCTTAAATAATTGAATACAAATGATAAAATTATATGTAAGCCCCTCATTTATATGTCTAAGGCTTTATGTTATTTGAATGAAAATACAACTAACTAGAAATTGTTGTTGTATAATCTTGCGGGGATCTTATTATTGTTAAATTTGGTTGGGCCTTGGGCAACTTTGATCACCAAAATTTAAGAACTTCTTTGATCCCCTTAAGAAATGTCATATTGGAACCCCTTAAGAAAATTGAATTAGGATTTAGGGTGACAGGATGGCTTAAGGGGATTTACGTCTAGTGAGGTCCTAGGAAAATGGCATGGCCAAATGAATAAAATTTGGTGAAGTTGCCCAAGGCAACCAAATTTCATTAAGAGCCTTTAAGAAAAAATGATGGCTTTAGGGTTTAGGGTTTAGACTTTAGAGTTTAGGGTTTAAGGTAATAGGATAGCTTAAGGGGATCTACATGCTGCAAGATCCTAGGAAACAATTACATGGCATAAGGTAATGAAATTTGGTGGAGTTGCCTAAGACAACCAAATTTCATTAAGAGCCTAAGAAAAAATGATGGCTTTAGGGTTTACGGTTTAGACTTTAGAGTTTATTATTTAATTAGCTAAAATCCCCAAATCCTAACTTTTAATCAACCATTAAGGGGATAATCATGTCACATCCATAGCTTAAAATTAAAATAATTCCAAATCACCAATCCAAACTCAAACTAATGTAACTTACTTCCACTTCATCAAATCTAAAATGAAATTAATAATCTATCCTAGCCATCAAATTAATTAGACTAATCATAGCCATTCATTTCCAACTACCTTCAATCCAAATTCAAATTAGCATTCAATTATTCCCATCTACCTAATCAAGTCAACACAAGCCCTCCATCAACCCAACCACCTACATTTAATTCTCTCTTCCCTCTCAAATTCAAATTCAAAAATTCTCTCATGAAATTCTAGTCCTCGATTCCAAAAAAACCTAGTCCTCCATTCCTTTCCCCTCAACTCTATAAAATAATGACATCCCCAAATGTTTCCATATGATAAAATTTGTATGTATATGTTATCACATTAGAGAACCAAAGAGCAACATCAACACATACATTTAGAGCCATAAAAGAATGTTATGGAACCTATTATGCTTCTCTAATCTTTCATTATTTTATTTACCTTTCATTAGAAGTAGAGTATTGAGTTTGCACTTGCATTCTTGGTCTAGAATTTCTCTTCTACACTAAGTACAAAAATATAATATTGGATAGCTTAGTATATCTTTCTCTTCTAATATATATTCCCTAGTTCTCCTTATCCATATTTGAGTATCTTAGCATATGTGTAACACGACATGTTAATAATATATCTCATATAAATGTAGGGATGTGTCGCTAATGTCATCTTCAAACATATTTAACCAATAGGAGATACTATAAGGTATCTAATATAACTATACAACCTATACAGGTATGACATATGGTGACCTTTGGCTTTTTTTGATATGTCAAGGGTAGTTTTGCAAATATTAGTTTCTAGTGCTTTTGTGAGTTTTCACCACTTGTAAGTTTATTAAGCTACACTTTTGGGTTTTCAACCTAATAGGGATAAACCTAGTAGATTTTTTAGCTTTCTAGCCTAATGGAGATAAATCAAACCACATTTTTTGGTTTTTAGTTGCACCTATCAAGTTATTTGTTAGCTATTAAATTTACAAACATTCTAGGATTATAAGTCTACTATAAAATTTGATGTAAAATAGATTACACATTGAGCCCTATAATTTAATTACAACAATGAATAAATATAGCAACATTTAGTAGACATAATGAAAATCAAGCCATGATAGTAATATAGAGATAATATACAATGTTTAATATAGATAAGTTAAAGAATCATTTTAAAAATATATATCTATATATTCACATCATTTTTGTTTTTTCTTTAGATTTCAAATATATCCACCAATCCTCCTTATCTTACATTAACATAAACTCAAAAAACATAGTGGACATGTACACACATATAAAACTACATTAAAATAGTGTTAGATCTTACAATTTTTCAAGGCTTATTTCATCCTCTTAGACGATCACTCTTACTAAATCATTGGCATAAATTAGATGCACACAATGGCACATTAAAGGTTTATTCCTCATGTTGGATTCCCTATTTTATATAACTATATCTTTATTATCTAATTTAAATATATCTAAGCACAAATTTCTTTTATGTAACACATTGATAATTTCAACTCATTATAAAAACCAAATACAAATTTAAAGGGGGTACACTATATTTATAAATAAGAATTTAAATACCATCCCTATCTCCATGGTGTGTCACTTGTTCACTAAAAAGCCCTTACATAAATCATCTACTTAGGTCAATCTTATCTAGATTTTTCTTAAATATTAATATTCATAAAATATGGCACAAAGCATATTGATGCATTTCTATCCTTCCACATAAATCTATATAGTATCAAAATATAGGTAATTTTATGGTTAAATTGAATCTCTCTTAATTGCCAAATAATCCATTATGATTGAGGATGGGTGGATTATTATCTAGGATATATATGTACCTGGAAGTGTTTCCAATTGGAATTGCTATAATTATACTTTTATGGCATTCTAGATATTCAAAATAGTTTTCATAAATCTACCAAATAGACCCATTCTTGACATTGAACCTACATAATTTTAGGTATGTCCAATGAAAGATTAGGGTCTAGGGTTCATAAATTTCAAATGCTTTAGTGTTATGGGTTTAGATTTTACAGTTTAGGGTCTAGGATTTAGCAAACTTAGGGTGAAGTTTGGGTGGCCCTTGGCATAATTTAAAGTTGCAAGTTAGTGTCAATTGGAATCGATTGTGCGTGTTTAGATTTATGAATTTGTTAACTAAATTTGCAAACAAACATCAAGATAAACTTTATGAATTTTAACCATTCTTGAACATATTGATTTCTAATCTAATTATAATTTAAAATTGAAACTAAAGTTTAATATATATCATTTTTTCCATACAAAGCAAATAAAATTTAAAACATTTAAGCAATGTGAATGATTTTTTGTTCGATTCCAATTTAGGGTTTTAACAATTTTTTTTGTTCCAATTCAATTTAGGGTTTCAGTTTTAAACAATTAGGGTTTTTAATGAATTTTTTTCGTTTCAATTCAAACTAGGGTTTTCAAATTCAATTTTTTGTTTGATTTGAATTCAGGGTTTCAAAAAGCTCAATTTGGATTTGTAAATGCGATGTTTTATTTCATTTCGATCTCTAGGGTTTTGAAATGCAATTTTTTTTGTTTTGTTTCAATTAGGGTTTTCAAAATCAATTTTTTTTTGGGTTTAATTGAACAATTTAAGATTTAAAAGTTAAATTTTGTTTCTAAAACACAATTCAAGGTTTTTTTTTCATTTTGATTAAAAAACGTTTAAATTTCATTGCAAGTTTTCGTCTAATTTGACAATTATTGAATTCTAATATAACAATTAAAAAAATGATTAAAACGTGACATAAATTAAAAAAAAATCCTAAATTAACGTATTTCTTTTAAAATTTCAATTCAAACTAAAAAAATGCAAAGAAATGGTGTTTAGGTGGGGTACCTGTAGTTGTTGTTGAGGTCGCTGTCGCCAAGTCACTCGGGGTCCCATTCACAGAAGTGAAAACTGTTGTTTAAAAAAAAGATAAAATGGGATCCTATTTATACAACTCGGGATCCCTTATTTATAAATCGGGATCCCGTTATTTATAAATCGGGATCTCGTTTGTATTAAATCAGGATCTCGCTCGTCCCTATTGGTTCGGAGTCGACAGAAACGGATCCCAATTTTTAAAAGTGGGATCCCGTTTGTTCTCGCTTGATCCGAACCATAACGGGATCCCGATTTTAAAAATCGAGATCCCGTTTATTAAATCGGGATCCCGTTTGTTCGATGCCGATTTCAATTTTTTGGCTAAGGCAAAAAACTTCCACGTTTCGTGGACTCAACTTTGTGCACTTACCCTGAAACTGGATGAGAAAATTATAGGAGAGGTGACTGGACATTTGTCCACTGAGGGTGTGAATTTACATCATGACAGAAGGTTTTTAGATGAGGCAGTAATCAAATTCCCTAAGAAAGAAAAGGAGAAAATGAAACTAGTCAAAATTTTCAACAATTATTTTGAAATTGACATCATCAAGGCGCTTTGGAGAAAGGTGCTTTGTGTCATAATGGAGTATATTACCTTGGACAAGAGATTCACTAGAGTTTATGGGCATCATTTTGCTATCCTTAACCACTTCCTCCATAAGGTACGAATTTCTCTACCCCATTATCTGTTCTATTCGTTGAGCAATAGCCTTGAGGACCATAAGAAAAATCCTAGAAGATACCCTATTCTTCATCCTAGTCTTATTAGGTTAATATATGAACACTATCAAATCCCATCAGCTTTATCAAAACCAGTTCCCTCCACGGCGTCTGAGGACTATGAAACAGACAGTGGTGGTTCAGAGAATCAGCCTAACCAGGAGAGAATTGTTGAATCCCACCCATCCCCTATTCTGTCTAGTAATAAAACCCCGCTTATTAAACCCCAACTTGCTAAAGCTAACCCTAAAATCTACCCCAACTACCAGGTTCCCTTAAAGAATCCTGCTCTCAAGGGTTCCCCTACCAATAAGTTGGTTTCCTACTCTGCAAACTCTCTAGAGGACAAAAATGAGAACCCTGAAGCTAGCAAAAACTCTATGTCTACCCCTCCTGCCTCTTTTAGAGATAATGGTACCATATTTCCCAGCTCCCCTAATCCAGATGATTTTGAACCTCATTTTAGACTAGGATCAGTCTGGAGATATCCTTTCCTTTGCTAGAAGTGGCATTGGTGACATTTTTGGGGTTATGAAATGGGCCTATCAAGAAATTAATGATCTTAATCTCAAAAATAGGGTTCTAAATAGAAAGTTGGAGGAAATGGAATTGAAGTTGTCTGCTCTTAGCAATGAAGAAGGAAAATAGAAAAAGAAAAATACTAGAATGGGACAAGATGACATTGACGAAAAGTACAAGAATCTAAAAGTTGAAATTGTTAAAATAAAAAATAACATGAAAACTGTTGTGGAACAAAACCATAAAATGGCTAGGCACAATGCCATTATCATCAATGCAATGTCTGAAAAGTTGGAAAAGTTGCAACAGGGCTCATTGGTTGTTGATCTAGAAGAGGACAAGGATAAAATCAAGAATGAGGACCAAGGTATATCGAAAAGGACCCATTCCAACCTTAAGAGGAAAGTGCCTCCTACTACCCAGATGGTCCATATCTTAAAGAGTGGGGTTCAGGAAATGTACGACATGGAAGCTGAGACTACGGAAACATTAAAGTCCCAAGTTTATTCGTTGCTGGCATTTTTTCTGGTCTTCCTAGGTCTTTTCTTTGGCCCTTGCTGGCTTTTTTGGTGGTTGTGGCTTTGTGATTTTGTTGTTTTCTTTACAGCTTCTCTATTAATGGGGTCTTTGATGATCTTATCCTTTGTTTGTAAACTTTGTGGTTTTAGGTTCCTGTAAAACCCATTTTTTCCTCTTTCAAAAACATTTATCCCTTTCGGAAGAAGATAAAACAAGTAAAAATTTAGGAAGGCTTTCCATTCTAGATAAGAATTAGCAAGTGAAATTCAAATATAGGATGATAATGTCTCTAAAATTTGATCATTTCTTGCCAAGACATGGGAAGATGATGCCATGAGCCAATCAGGAACATGCCCAATCACAATAGAAGGAGACAAAAAAGGTACCACTGGAAATTGATATTGAACATTCTCCAAAGACAGAGATGGGGAAAAAATATTTGTACCACAACTATCATCTCATGGGAAAATTAATCCCTCAAATTTGTCTTCCAAGTCTGAATGTGAGATTCCATGAAAAATGAACAAATGTTCAATAAATAGGAATCCCAATTAGGAAGAAAATGATAATCCTGTTGCTCAGGAATGATGGAAGTAGTTAATGAAGGTGGATCAACTATATATGACAAAGAATCAAGGACCTCTGAAGGAATTTCAACCTCATCTGAAGTCTCAAAAAAGTTCCAAAGGATCACAAGCAAGTTTTATCTTGTTTGAAGAATAAAGAGGCACATTGGTATTGGAAAGAGGATCATCGAGAGATGGTAGAGTATCATGATCTCCATGTGATTCATGAATGTAAGTCTAAAGAGAACAAGTGCACTCAAAACAAACAAGTGATTCCAAAAGGTCATCATTTATATGCTCAAAAATAAACTCTAAAGACTTTAGCCCTATATCCTTTCCAAATAATATACACACTATGTTTGCCTGAACTAGGAACTTCATTATACAAATATGACAATAGATTAAGTTTTCTCACTAAGATGAGTGAGAATAAAATAACTCCATTGCCTAAAGTTTCCTTTCTCAAAACAAACCATTATAATTGATAATTCTTCAAAAATGATCAAGATAATTAAAAAAACCTCCAAAGAAGAATTATAAGGTTAAAAAGCCTGAATTGGTGCAAAAATTGGTGGGTCCCATTGCTTGATCTCCATGCCAACATGAAGAAAACTCTAATGAACCAAGAGAGCATAGTCACAAGTCAGCAACATATAGATCACCAATCACCACATGCAAGAGACATTTCACGGCCACATGGGCCTTTGCTCACACTAATGAAGGGAGTAAGAGGCTATATGAATAGCAATAAATCACATCACACCACTGCACCATAGAGAAAAGTAACCTTTGCTTGACATGGGAATAATTCATGATAATTTGGACTTAATGGGGCATTGATTTAGTGTTGTGAGGTGTTTTATGCATCCACACTAGGTCTTGGACCCTTGCAAATTGAATAACATTATTTAACGACGTCTTGTAAAAGTGTTGTAAAGTCTTGCAATGAAATTTTGTGTTTTTCTAGACTTAATGAAATGATTTCTCCCTAATTTAACATTATAAAATATGTTTAATTAAATTATCACATTAATTTAGGTCTTTGAATTAAACTCAATGTTAATCTAGTGTTTTAATGTGTCTTACACATTCGCATTGGTTCTTGTGCCTTTCCAGGCTGTGGACCTCATTTTAGTGTTGTAACATGTATTTAATCACACTTTCACATTGAATTCTATGTCCCAAGCCCTAATTTACCTTTACATCATCATTAATAGGCCCCTAATAACCCATATTATTCATCCTAAGGCATTAATTGATCAAATAACTAAAAAAATGCAATTTAAACCTTATTTCCTTATCTCCTAGCATCTTAGTTGTCAAAATGGCCCCTGTGTGACCCATTCACCATGCATGGTGAATCAGTCCCATCCAGGTGGGACACATTCATAATGTGCGGCGAATCAGTCCCATTTGGCCTAATTTTGACCTTTGAGCTGAAAAAAAGTGAAATCTAAGTTTATTATTTCTTCATGTTGGCCTGTGATGAGGTATTAATGGGTAAAATAGGTGAAATGCCTATAAATATAAGTATTTTAACCCTAATTCACATCTATTATCATATATTCATCTACCAATCTTCCATCTCAAGTCAAGCAACTTAGGGTTTTAACATTACAAGCCATTCAAGATCAATTTTTAGACATTCAAGGAAAAATTCTACATGTTTTGCTGCAGAAATTCAAGATAAAACATCATGGAAAGGTAATAAACTACACTATTGCATGTTTCATTCCATTCTTTCACCATTTTTGTTTAATTACCTAAAAGGGGTTTGAACAAGGCAAACCCCCATGCCCTAAGATTCAACATTTCTTATTCTCTTTTTGTGTGCTACAGATTTAGAAAACTTGGAAGCTTGGAAATCATTAAGAATCAATTTTCAAATTTTTTTAGGTATTCTCTTCATTTTCCAAGTCAAAATATCAACAAAAACTCACTTTCAAGTTCAAAAATTAGAGTTTCGGAAGTGGACACCTATAGAGAATCAAAGTGCAAATTGAGAGCTCTGGATTCCACCTTTGAATAATCAGAAATTCAAAAGCGGACTCATTCAACATGGATCAAAAATGTGTACTACTCCAAGGTTTGTTTTTTTTTTTCTACATTTTTAGATACCCTTTTGTCAGAAATAGGTTCTGACACAGTTTTGCAGAACTGGGGCTGATTCACTTAGAATGATGAATGAGTCCCACTAGGCCTGAAATTCAGCATCAACAACATTCTACAATCCATTTTCAGTCTCCATCCATATTCCAGGTGCACACTTTCAGTTTGGTTCATTTTGTTTAGTTTTACATTCATTTCTAGGTGATTTTGCATTACACAATGTGTTTTCAAACATCACTTGTTTCTTAGGTTTTGCATTCATAATCAATCAAATTATTAGTTTTTTTACACTTATTTCATTCCATTTAGTCTAAATAACATCCTACATTGCATAATTGGAGTGAACCACCTAGAGTTTTGAGTGGAGTTTATCTCTCTCCTTTTAGGTGAAACATTCCTAAGAGTGCAACAATAGCCTAAAGCCATACCCAAAAATCTATCTTTCATTTTGGTGAACCTAGTTTTACAAAACTTTCTTTTCTAATTTGACATGCATCATCATCCTAGGAATAGCTTGCATGCATTAGATTTTTCATTGTTTTGCATTCTAGGGTTTCAAAAACTTGCACTAGTAAAAGGGTCATTTAGATTGCATTTTTACATAAAATTTCCTTCAGTTTTTTTTAAATTCTACATCTCAATCTTAGGTCTGCATCATACAACATTAATCATGTCAAAAACAATTCTAAATTTCTAAATTTTTTGCAAAAAACCAGTATTATGACTCATTCACCATGCTAGGTGAATCAATCCCTATCCAAATTTTTTAACTGACTATTACAACATTAGAAACCTCATTTTTGTGCCTCCTAAGCCTCCTAGTATCATATAGTATAATTTTGGAAAGTTTTTGGAATATTTTTTTTATGCATTTAGCTCAAAAACATATTTTTAGATTACTCATTCTTCAAATCACTTCAATTGCAAACATCCTTACATCTTAAAATGCTTCCATTTCTACATTTTTTCATAACATTGATAAAATTACTTTTAACTTTTGCATATACAATGTTTCTATTCATAAAAATTTTCATTAGTTTGGTAGAAGTACTTTTCATTCTTTCATATCCTTGCATATACATTGTTCATAATGCTAAAAAATTGCACGAAATGGTTACATGTGCTTTTCATTCTTATTCAAACAATCCTAGTACCTTACATATGTAAAAAATTTAAGAAAAATTTCCTATCCCTTCCTTATGAGAGTGTTTTCATGAAAGATACTATAACCTTGGACATTCCCAACAATCATATTTGTTCCTCTCCTAATATCTCTCCTCTTGGTGAAAAATATATTTTGGTAGAAAAACCAACTCATGAGAGTTTTGAGAATCCTAGTTGTTTCTCTCCTCTTACCTCTCTTAGTGGAAAAGACATTGATAAACAAGATAATACAACCATAGGTACTCATGACAACAACATTTTTTATTCTTCTAGTATCTCTCCTAGTTGTGAAGTAGATACTTTGATGTTCGACAACACAATCGATGAAGGCCATGAATATCCTAGTTGGCCCCCCTCACCTAGGGAAACCCCTCTTACAAAACAATATTACACCATTAAACATTCCCCTACTTGTGATGAAGTCCTTTTAGAAGAACCAACCTATGAATGTAAAAAAAAATTGGGTTGTTGTTCTCCTAAAAACTCTCCTCCTTGAGAGAATCTCATGGTGCAAAAACATATGAATATTGCCACATATCCTTAAAACACTAAACCTTCCCTAGGTGAAGATAATAAAATGACATTTGAATCCCCTTCATCAACACATCATGCCAATAAAGACCAAATTATTGGGGTTATGATGACTCAAGTGGGATCTCCTTTAATTAGTGAGCTTCATAAGTCACCTTCCATTAGTGAAACACACAAAAAATTCAAAGATGTCTTGAAATCCATGATGCAATCTATTCATAACAATGTTTTTCAGCCACTAAATTATAACTTAGTGACTCAAGCATCTAGGGGACCACACAACACTCCTCCACCATTACCTTTTCCTCAAAAAGCACCTAGTGTTGAAGATCTTAAAAAGAATCCTACTAATATATATGTATGGGAACTCATTCAACTCTCACCGATAGTGAAACTTCTCTATCATGAAATGTTCCAAATACATGAAGGAAGAGATCCAATCTTACATAAAATTGAATTATGTAATATCCCCCCCTCATCCAACACAAGCCACACAGTCAAAAATCACATTCCCTAAACATGAATTACCCTCACTTGAGACTCAAAACAAGAATGATCCCTTGGTGATAAATTTTATCATTAATGAAACTTTAATTAGGAACACTCTCTTCAACAATGGAGAAAAAATTAATGTTTGTAGCATTGACCTCCTACACAAACTTGTCATGGACAATAAGCTCATTCAACTTAATGATATTCATATTCGTGGCTTTGACAATGTTTATAGGCAACCAGTTGGGATGATCACATTACCTATTGAGGCCGGACCTATAGGGTTTCCTACCACTATTCATATCATGCAAGGACCCCTTCCATACAATATTCTCCTAGGGAGACCATGGATTCATGCTATGAAAGGAGTCCCATCTACCCTTCACCGTGTAATTAAATTTGAATACAACAAGATATACATGATTGATGTAGAGTGAGGCTTTGCGTCAACTGATCACAACACTTCCCACTCCCCTAATCCTTCCATTCCTAGATCAAAACTCGAACCTATACAAGTTCGTCCTAACTCTTTACCTACAACAAAAATCTTTCATGATAATTCAGGGTCGTTAGATTCTACACCTCCTTTCCATAACATTTCCAAAATATCACCCTCATGGTCCAAAGAGTCATATACAAACGATTCATTTTCAGACACAAGCTCTAGTAGTAATTGGAGTTTCACACCTATCTTTAAGGGAGGTTGAACAATATCCCAATCTCCACCCAAACAACCTTGTGTTCCATTCTCTCAACTTAGTTCTACAAAATCAACCCATGGTGGTAATGGGGGCTATATAACTCCCATCCCTCATGAAGCAATGACACATAACATTCAAAAGGATTTGTGTTCTTATAAAGCAACCCATCCTTCTCACAAACACACACCCCCTTCATCTAACTTGGAAGATTATGGTATCGGTTACATCCTTCCTCCTACACATGGATGCAATGAACACATAAAAAAATATAACATATCATACTTATCTCTACTTTTATCAAAGACTTTGCACAACAATAACATTCAAAATCTTAAGGATCGTGGTGCTCTTCCTTGTGTGGAAGCACCTAATTCTTCTACTTGATACTACTTTTCATCTATTCTAGGTGTGGATATTAAAATCTACAAATGGTTAAAACTCTATCACATACATCATTAGCATTTGATGTTGATTAGTGTTTTAAAACAAAACAAACCTTCAATATCCCTATGAAATAATACATCATGGTTTTAAAATGGAATATAATAACAAGATAACTAAATCATCTATAGAAAAACATGAAGTAAATCCTCTCTCATATTGGATTGGTGCTTTTGTGGAAAGAATCCCTTTCCCAATCCTCGCTAAACCCCAATGATGAAAATGATATGAAAATGCTATGAAGATGATCGAGATGAAATATGATGTGTGTATCACAAAGATATTAAGATTGTGGAGTTTGTGGAGGATTAATTCAATAGAGGGTCTCTCTATTTATGGCCAAGAAGGATAAAAGAATGCCAAACATGGAGGATGTGGGACTAAAGATCCACCAATGAAAAGATGCCACTTGTCATGATGTGATATGTTGAGGAATGATCACATTTTGGTCAATGTGCCAAAGAAGGGGAGATTTTGAATTTGAATTTGAGAGTTAAATGTTGAGTTTGACCTTGTGCAAGAGACATGTAAGAGAAAAGACCTATTAAATGATTTGTTGGATGTACATGTCAACTTGGGGGGAGATTCAAATTTGGAAGAATATTCTCTTTTTATGCCAAGTTGAAAGAAAATGATGAATTAATAAATCGATAAATTAATTTATTTGTGCAAGTGGAAAAATCTGAAGGATGTGATGGGTGGTTAGATTAGATTAATCATAGAATTGATTAATTAAGATGAGGATTAGGGGATTTGACCCATTTGACTTAGATTTAGGGATTTCATTTAAATCAAAGGGAGATGAAAGGTGATTTCAGATTTAATTAAATAAAGGTTTCATTTATTTAATTAAAAGGATGATGATAGGCTTAAATTAAATAAAGTTAATTTATTCAATTTAAATACCTAGGTTTATTTAATTGATGAGTGAATATGATTAGTTAAATATGCATGATGTCAATTTCACATGTCTACATTTTTCTACTCTTTAAAGCAATGTACTTGCTACGTTGGTTCAAAGAGTAAACTTGCCACGATCAAAATTCAAAAAATAATTTATTTTTTTTCGGATGCCCCAGCGGAAAGAAGTAACTAGTACATTTCCCCCTCGAGAGATTGAGCGAAAATATTCAATTTGAGGGTCGATCTCACAATAAAGAGGTTCAAGATGGATGTATGGATGGTTGTGATGATGATGCAAATGAGATTGTTTTAAGATGCTTAGAATAACCAATCTATATTATCCTAAATAACTTAAATGATAATGCAATGCACGTGAGATGGATGAGATGGATGATATGATATGCTATGATTATGAGATTTATGTATGCTAATGATTTGTGGATGCAGGATGGATGCAAGATGGATGCATTGGTGATAATATGTTAGCGCGAAGAGAAGAAAGAAGAAATGAGATGATGACAAGAGGATCCAACAAGTCCATGATCTAATGAGACTTTATTAGAGATGATGATGATGATGATGATAGATGATGATTCACTTATTAAGGATTGGGATTTTAAAAGGGCTACTTACCTTATGTTTGATAACACACATAAGCACAATGCATCAAGGTATAAAGAACTAGGATGGCATTGCACTTAGTGTGATGGACTTTGACTTGAAAAATAGATAGGAGTATTCTTGTTCATACTTGACATATGGAAACCTTGCTAGGATGTACCTAACAAAGCAAGTATTTTCCAAGTTATTTTACAAGAATGTCCAACAAGCACAGCAGACAAAAGATAATGATCGTTGCCCCATTCCTTTCTCTCTAAATCATTTTTAGTAGACATCATCAAGAGGTCATTGGAATGAGCACAATAAGATAAATCAAAAGAAAAGATCAAGTACACAAACAAGTCAATGTTCTTCATATCTCTAGACAAAGGGATTTGTTTTGATAGGATAAGAATCCAAAGTGATATCCAAAATGATACCCATTGTCAGAATGATATATCCTAGGACATGCATTGTATAGGATGATGATGGGTTGATAAGTTGATTGATAGGCTATTGATATAAGGTTGACTGACATGTTCAAAAATGATCAAGAGTTTTATTTTGCATTTAAAAGTTTGTTGCTTCAATTTTGATTTTATGTTTGAAGCTTGCTTTTGCTAATTGTTGTGGTTGTTTCGATTTGTATTACCAAAGGATGAAGGTGATGATTAGTTTACTATGGATGATTGATTATTTGGAGTGAAAGCGAGATGAGATGGATGGATTTTTTCAAATATTTGGATGTTTTTGATGTTTTAGGAATGTTTTGAGGCAATTTTTGGTATTTTTCGAGATTTTCAAATGTTTTGATTTTTTTCAAATGTTTTTGGATTTTGATGTCTTGAGGGCTGATCAAATATTAGCCTTTCCTACTTTTAAGCTTAGAGATGACATAGTTCGGATATCATTTTTTTTATGTTTTCTATTTTTTGAGTGTTTTTGGATTTTCTGAGTTTCTGATGTTTTTCGATTTTCGCATGAATTTGGCGATTTGGATAAGGATGTGTCTGATGCTATCAGTGCTCTATTTTTGGATTTTGGTGAAACCAAGCTAAGGTTGACTGATCGAATTGATGGATTGATGATGATGATGTTAACATTGTTGATGATACACAACAATGCAAGGATTTGATTGATCAAGATTGATGACAATAACATTGTTGAGGATTCACAACAATGTAAGGATTTGATTGATCACGATTGATGAAGATAACATTGTCGAGGATGCACAACATCGAGGATGTAGAACAATGCAAGGATTGATTGATCAGGATTTATGAAGCTTGATTTTGGAACAAAACATGTTTTGGATGATTTTATGTGACATTGAAGCACGCATTAGATGCGACTGATAGTGATTATTTGGATTGATGTTCGATGAAATATGAGTGATAAGGAATGTCTTTTCATCAAAACGTGCCATGGGCTAGTGATTTGGAATTTCTCTCACATGTGGTGGACCAATTTGATTTCATATTTTCCAATGTTCGGATCACCACATAAGTTGGAGGATATAGATCAAGATTTATTCCTAAAGCAAGATGCAAATGTCTGCCCCTAGTGTCTAGCAATGTATGGAATGTCATGGATAGATTCCTGGATAGGTGTATGGATGGATGGATATGGTAAGTATGCTAAGGATGCCAAGGATTATCTTGCGATAAGATAAGGTGTTTGAATGAAGGAATGTCTCATTGGATCTAGTGCTTCATGACTTAGATGATGGGATAGGATCAATGAGAATGACCCATGTCAAGATGTTTATAGTAAGCAAGCGTAAAGTGTGCACCAAAGTTTCATTAGGATCAAGATAACTTGGACCATGGATGCAGACATATGCACATGGATTGGATAAATGGCTCATAGATGACTACATTTATTATGGATAAGGTGGATGGAATGTTGGATTTATTATAGATGGGATGAGAAGTTGGATTTTATTATGGATGGGATGAGATGCTTTCACTTGAAATGGCACACATAGTTTCTTGATTCTACACATGATGCCTATTTTCCAGGTTTTCATCATGGTACCTTCCCAAAGTTCCACCATAGTGGTTTTCACTAGAGGACAATTTTTATCTTTACTATTTTCATGATTTTTTGATTTTTTTGGATTTTCACATTTTTTGATTTTTTTGGATTTTTCTGAGAGATTTTAAGCTTATGTTGAACCACTTGGTGGTGTTGATGTAGATGCTTCTATCATGATTTTCCATTGATAGCCTACTTGAAGAAGCTACTTTTCCAAGATACGTGCACTCGAATACATATTTTCAGATTCCTGATCGACTTTGTTGATATCGGAGTTAACTCTGTCTTTGTACGCAGCTCACAATAGAGTGTCTTCTAAATCCTTATGATGAAGGTTTGTTGACAACAAATGGTCAATGTGAGAATTGGATATTATGCGTGGAGGCGTGGATGGACTATGTTTAGGGATAAGAGATGGATTGGTTGATAGTTTGGAACCTTTGACTCTCCAAACTTGGGAAGATGAGCAATGATGGGTGAATATGGAAGTGTGCATGGAATTAGGACCAACTGCTTGATACACTTTGTACGTCACTTGAAAAGCATGCTTTTGCTTTTATGGACATCCTTGATGGATATGTTTCCCTTTTTTATTTTCCCCATAGTTTTTTTGACTAATGGAGTTTGATAGGGATAATCTTTCTTTGTATTCTTTGGTATCCATGTGTATTTCATTTTTCCATTATGCTTCTCAGCTTCTTTTTCTTTGATAACACTTTTTCGTACTTTGATTCAAATCTTTCTTTTGAATTTGGTCCCAATTCATGGATGGGGTGATGGGTGGAAGAAGATTCATGATGTGACTGGTTGTAGTATTGGCATCAGTTTCATCATAAGGATTCTCTGTGCTCCCTATGTTGACATTTGCTTGAGATGAAGTTTACCCTAGTATGGTGGTAGTAGTACATTAATGCTTTGATTCCACCTATTCTGAGAGCTCTTGTTTAGAATTCTTTCTTTGATAAATGACCATTGTAGATGATGTTATTGGAATTTGTTACTCTACTGACTTCAAAATGTTCTATTCTGTCTGACCTGTTTCCTTGAGTGGATAATGCTAGATATCTTCATACATGATGTTCTCAGTCCAAATTCAGGATATATCTAATCCTGATGTTCACAACTCGGTTTGACTGTAGGAATCAGTAACATGCGCTTTTTGTGTAATAATGTCAGGATTAAAGGAATCTTGTTCTAAATGAAGATCATCTATGTGTCCATCCACAGAAAGCATCTCATGGGTAGATGGAGGATAATGTGCTATATGGATGTGATCATCATTTATGACATATTCTATAGATAGGAGAGCATTCATTACATCATTGTAGTATCTCGGAGATACAAATTCTTAATCTTGATTAATTTTGTATTTGCATTTCTCATGCTTTGGATCAAGTTCTTGACATGGGTCAGTTTCAAAGGACCCTTGGATATCTTTATTAGGAATGGGAAGTGCCTCAATATCCTCTGGATTGTTAAGTGGATTTGGATCAAATGTTGAGTTGAAGATTCCTTCAATATCTGAAAATATGTCTCGGAAAGGTCCATTGCTAGACCTTGGTGAAAGACGTTGATCATGCTTTGGAATAAATTATTGAGATATGTCTTCTAACTTATTAGGTGATGTAGAGACATTCTCAACATGATCATTGGTCGATGGATTGTTGATTACATGATCAAATAGTGTTAACACTCCTTGAAATGGATCATTGTCAGATATTGTTGAAGGATTCTTATCATGATCAAAAAGTGACTCTTGATGTATGTTGATTTGATCTTCAGAAGAGGTAGAAACATCTTCCATGTATTATTTGATGGATAGATCTTGGTCATTGTCCCTAATAGTTATCATTTTTTGTGTTTGTGCTTGTGTTTGTTGGGAAGCTTGGGCAACTTGAGCAGCTTGCACAACTTGGGCAGCTTGGGTAGCTTGAACGGTTTGGGTAGCTTGAGTGGAGTGGGTAGCTTGAACAACTTGTTCAGCTGCCTAATATTGTTGAAGCACTTGTTGGTAGGCTTGGTGTGATTTTAGTGCGATGTTGTATTGACTTATTGCACTTGGTTTTGGTGGTAGTGGTGGTGGATTTGGAATCATGTTGGATGTAGTGACAATTCGTTGAGATATGTTTGGAGTGATCGTGAGGGTTTGAGATATGATGGGTGTGATAGGGGTGGTTGGAATGATCGAGGTGATAGGTCCTTGGGAGACCATATTTTGATTTTTTGGGATTGATGTTGTCATTTGATTAGATACCATCTCTTGGTGTGATGTCGATGGTATATTCAAAGGATTTGATGTGATGGCTTGATTGGTGTTAGGTAGATTGATTTGGATGGAGTGATTGGTGCTAGGTAAAGGGGGAATCCCTAAACCAAGGAATGATGTTGATATTGGTAATGGTGGTGGAGATGTCTCTTGGCGCAATGACTCAACTATTTTGGTAAGTGTAGAAATTTGATCTCACCATATTTTATTTTGATTTAGATCTTGACTCCCTTGATATAGTTGATTTGGTTTTTTGTTCAAGCTGATTTGGGATGCATACTTGTGGTTTTTGAATGGGATCATGGACAAATTGATTTTGGATAATGTTTTGATTTGGGATGATGTTTAGATTTGGCATGATAGGTTGAAATTGAACATTGTTGATGTTGGGAATCACCTTACCTTGTTTTAGGTAACTTTGAATTTGCATGGTGTTACCTTTACTTGGATTAATACACGGACTCATTAACATCTTGTTTGGACTTTGAACAATATTCGTATGATTTGCAAACATATCCATCCAAAATTTTACCAAGTTTGGATTCAAAATTTTCATGTTTTGTAAAGTTGTACTTGGTACATTCACATTTTACATGTTGGGATTTGATGAGATGATGTTGTTCATTTGAAGGCTCATGCATTGATTGTTCTGTTGATAGATTTGTAGGTTTGCACTTGGATTTAAATCTACCATTGGGAAAGGTGTTCCAAACTTTGATTTGGGAATACTCACATTTTTTGTACCATTGACATTTGTATAAGGTAATGATCCAATGTATGGATAGTATAAGTGTGAGTTTTGATAATCAATCGGCATTGTAAGGCTTTTAAAGTTCAATTGATTTGGATTACTCATGATGTATGGAGCAAGTTTATATTCCATGTTCCTATTGTGTTAAGGTCTAGTTTGTACTGTAAAATAAGGATCAATTTTCAAGAATGTGGAAGTTGAACATCTAATTATTTGGATTGATCTAAACTCTAGGTAAAAAAATAGAAAGTCTAAGATATGAAGGATCAAAATTATGGGGATGAGATATGAAAGATGGATGATTTGGTGAATGATTGGAACTCTTAGGAAACCTTGAAGAGGATACTAAACTTTAGGACTTGGATTGATGTTTTGATTTGATTTGGGATTGGTTTGATTTGATTTGGATAGTGAACTCATAAACTCTAAGAGGTTGGATGTTTTCATAGAGTAAGATGCTAATTTGACTAAATGTGTAAAGAAGGATTCATCTAGACACACCTAGCCAAACAGGATGATTTTGATTTGATTTGATTTTGGATTTTGGATAGTGAACTCATAAACCACAAGATGTTGGATGTTATCAAGGGATAGACTTGTTCACAAAGACCAATAATTTGACTAAATATGTGGAGAAGGATTCATCTACACACATATAATCAAACGAAATGATTTTGATTTGGTTCAAAAGATTTTCCCAAAGTTTAGGACTCTGTATTTTTTCAAGATTTACAAGAATTGTTTGAGAGGTGATTTTGATTTTGATGTTTGAAAGATGGATAAATTTTTTGATTTTGATCCTAAGAGACTTATAGAGACTTTGTTTACTAGACCAAGATATTGAAGAACACACTTTTTCTAAGAGTAGTTCAAACCAAAAACCAATGTTTGTTTAAAAGATAATAAAATGGTAAACAAGCACATGTGTGGGGTTCAATTTGAGTTATTCTTGGTTAATGAATTGCTTTTCCCAAAAAAAAATCCTTGTTTAGTTTTCAAATTGAATGTCTATGTCTCAATTCCTTTTCATTCCACAAGGTCCATTATTTGAAAATCAAGGTTTCAAGAGCATAGTTTCCTATTGTTGACTTTGGAATGAACAAATCGAGATGTAGGTCTCAGTGTTTAGAAGCATTCTAGGGATAAGAACCCCTAGGGACAAGAAATAACATGTGGACTTTTCAAAGGTATTTGTTCTTCCCAAAGGGTTTGAAATTTTGATGATTCGTTGAATGTTGGTTTCATTTTTTTGGATCCACACAATGTGTTTTCAAACTAACTCACAAGCAATATAACATCCTAGCTCAATTGGTACATTTTTCTTGGTGGGCTTGCCTCATGCCATTTGTAGTAGAAGAGATTATTTTACATGCAACCAAGGAGAGAGTATAAAGGTATGTTAAGAATTAAGTCTTAACCTCTATACTTTAACCAAAATTGGACATGGCAAGTAACTTCTTGGAATATGAGTTCCAATGCACCACTTTGATAAACTCATTGGATGGACTGGTTGGTTGCTACAAACAAGGTTCTTAATGACTGGACATCGAGGACATGGAACCTTGCAAGCGTCCAACAAGCCACTAAACAATTTAATCAATCCTACTAGGGGCTCTTATACTTTTTACAGTAGTACCCCATTCTAAAAGACACTGTACGACTAAGGCCTACATACCATGAGGACTTGACAGTTTAGTCTTATCCATTAAAATACTGGCCCGAATGAAAAACCGGTTGGAGTCGCCTTCGAGTTCTCCTTTCAGATGTGTCTCTTAGGCAAGCCCCTCTAAAGGTAAACAACAATGAGCAAGAAAATTCATAGTTCAATTGACCTTTGTTCAGAAATAAAGGGAGAACACACACGATATACCTAACTCACACTTGCAAGCTTTGTTCAATTTCAGTTCCCAAAATGAAGTGTGTGGGTAATTAATTACACAATTTAATGTCACCAAAATCCTTTTGATTCTCCAGATCATCGTGAGGTGTAAGAGAAGCACATACGTCTTTTGGTGATATTACTTTGTGTAAATAATTACAAAACAATAAAGATACACATTCATTTTATCCTTCAAAGCAATGATTCGATTCATTTTAAGCACCAAAGAAAAGATGAAGATTTGATTGTTCAATTTGTTAGTCTAAAAAAGTAAAGCTAGTGAGTTTTCCTAAAGTTTATTTTATCCCCTTTGCAATGAAATTTGAAAGCCTTTTGAAATGTTCATTTTAAAGCTAAAAAACAAGTGAGTTTATCTAAAACAGAAAATTAAAGCATGCGACGAAAGCCCAAAGCATTTAAAAACGCTTTATGTATTTCAAGTTTCAACACCCAAATCCTTAACTCTGATCTTGCTTTCATTTTCTCTCAACTCCAATGCTCGATTCCAATTTCAACCTTTACCTTTTTCCTACATATATATGAAAAATAAGAGTTATGCAAAGTGATAAAAAATAAAACAGGAATAAAATAAAATTACATTGACAAAGCACATGTTTTTTTATGATTAACTCAATAATTAATGTTAATAAATATTTAATTTACCCCCACTTTTATAAAGGAATAATTGATTTCAAAACCTTATATTTATACAAATCCATAAAACTCACCCCTTTGAATGCAATAAATCTATTTTGATAGGAAGTCACAGTAAAGATCAAATCATGTATTAAAGACCAGGTCAAGCATATATACATAAAAAAAGGGAAAGTAGCATATGATGATTTCCTTTATAAAATTTAGAATATGATCAGCCCCCCTTATAACATCACTTATACCACACAAAAAATGATTTACATAGTATCTAATAGGTGTACAAAGGGACAACCAACAAAGATATTTAAATATTTTCAAGAAAATGTCTTTAGCCAGTGAATGAATAGATTCAAGTTAATGCAATTTGTAGGGAATTGAAGGTGTTGATTGAGGTCTTCGTCAGACTTCAAAATCTTATAGCATCCTTTATTGAAGATATGCTTCCTTAAGTTACGTACCTCTCCAACCTACTTGCTGGGAAAAAGTCTTAGCATACCCTAGAATGAAAATTGTGGCATTGATGATGATAGACAAAGCATCTTGGACCAGCAACATCCATTTAAACTTCAAGTAGTCGATCACCACAACTTTAAATGCATTTTTCAGAAATGTACACAAAATTTAAATGCATTTGACAAGAAATTTGAACATCAAAACATTAAAAGTCAGAGAAATAAATCCTAAAATATCCCATGAAAGAAAGCCCCTGCCTACAATTTAAAAAGTTAAATTTGTTGCTCTAACTTTTTGCACTTTAAATTTCAAAATTTTCTATTTGAATGTGCATAGTCTGGGCTAGTTTTCTATTAATTTCCTTGTGTTTCGTGTCAGAGAAAAAAGAAAACTGTGTCTAATGCCTAACAATTATTTTTGTTGACTCAAGAAAATGAAAAAAATTCCAATATGTGATCTACCGAGCTTTGAATGGGAGAATATTTAAGAGTTATGGCTAAGGAAGGAGGCACACTCCATTTCTAGTGCCTCTTAGGTCCACATCACCACCCACCTCCTCAAAATGAATAGCAACCTAAAGATTTTTGTTTTCTTTCTTTTTTGCACAGTCAAAGTAATGTAAGTGTTCAAGAAGTTATAAAACTTGAATTTCTACTAGCCTGAGAATATATTGTACCACATACTTTTTGATGGCCATGCATTTTCTGGAGGTAAATCAAGTGAAAAGAAAATTAATTAGCAGCAATTAGGGGAAATGTACAAGTGAAAGACCATCATGCCTACCAATCCATCAAATTTGTATGCTATAATGTGATTTTTCTCGTAACTAGAGCAAACACAGACCTTTTGGCTTGTTGCTTTATGGAGATAACAAAATTTGTTTATGGCATACTGTTAGAGAGAACAAAGAGTTGTAAACTCAGATTCTATGGATGACAGCCCGAGGAGATAATTGGTAGAGTTGAAAAGACCTGCGACTTTAAGACATCATTATTATCAAAATAGAAAAATACCTGGTTGCATTTTTTTGATGACATTTTGTGCATGGCTTTGAGTAGAGGAGGGGTGTAAATGAAATAGACAACTATCTAACCATCAAATTCATAAATTTGGAAGACTAAAAGATACGATATCAAAAGATTGAGCGCTTATTTCTTTGTAGTTTGCATTGTTGAAAAAAAAGGTGAAGAAAGCTTGCAATATGAACTTAAATGTGTGAATGAAGATCTGAAATATATAGATTAACCTTAGCCTTAGTGTGAAGCAAGAATGAGAGAGAGAGATAGAACAATATAACACATGCAACAAAAAATTTACGTGGAGAAACCCCGAAGGGAAAAAACTCCACCACCGAAAGAGAGGCAAGTATATTACTGATAATCTTCAATATTACATGCAGCAATAGACTTCTCTTATCACTCCCTATAAATCCAGCAGCACCCTGTTACCCTGCAAAACTGAATTCTAATAACACTAGCTCAAGGCCCCAATATATAGAGATTTGTGAGAATGAAAACCACCATGGTTTCACCAAACAATAGGCAGCAACACCACCTAGAAAAACCCATGCCTCCCTCCTTGAAATGGTCAAAAAATACCAAAAATAGCCTCTTACATATGCTCTTACAGCTGTCATAAGGCATCTTTTATGCATGGGCGCTTGGAGTCTAAAAATAGCATATTCTGTCATAGGGAATCTGTCATACTGTCATAGAATCTTATGACAACTTGCATGCATGTCATAGATGCTCTTACAACACCCTATTTTGACCCACAACCTTATTTTAGAAGATTCCAAGGTGGGATGCCTAGCTAATTTGTCCTTTTCCATAAGGATAAACGGTAATGGTAACACTGCATTTACATAGTCTCTTTCACCACTGTTGGTCAAACAGTTTCACCTCTTATGGGTAAATGTACAAAACACTTTAGGAGAATAATAAAAATAAAGGATTTACAATGTTGATGACACCTAAATCCTAACATTCTCCCACTTGACATCATACATTGTAAATTACACCCATAGAGATACAATTACATAGAATTAAGTATAATGATCAAGGCCCATGGCCTTTCTGCACTAAGAGAACTTTTCTGTGGTGACTGGCTTTGTAAGAGAATCTGTAACATTATCCAAAGTGTCAATTTTTTCAATGAAGACTTGTCCATTCTCAACCATTTCTCGCACAAAGTGATACTGAACATCAACATGCTTAGTACGAGCATGATACATAGGATTTTTAGCCAAACATATAGCACTCTAACTATCACATCCGATCCTCACTATCCTGCAATCAAAACCAATACCATTACCAAGTCTCTGTAACCAAACTGCCTCCTTAGAGGCATGTGTAGCAGCCATATACTCTACTTCAGTGGTAGAAAAAGCAACTATAGGTTGTCTTTTACTCATCCAACTCACTGCTCCTCCAAACAAAGTAAACACATAGCCACTAGTGGACCTTCGACTATCCAAGTCACCTGCCCAATCTGCATCAACAAAACCCTATATGTCCAATGACTTATCAATATTGTCAGTACCATGATAAACCAAACAGTAATCAGAAGTGCCTTGCAAATATCTGAATACCCTTTTGACAAAAGTCCAATGTTCTTTACCAGGGTTAGACATAAACCTGCTTAGAACTCCCACTGCTTGGGCTATATCTGGTCTAGTACAAACCATTGCATACATTAAACTACTGACAGCACTAGCATAAGGAACTTTAGACATTTCATCAATATCATCATCCAATTTAGGACACATGTCTAAACTCAACTTAGTACCAATAGGAAATGGAATATTTACTAGTTTGCAATCCTGCATATTAAACCTTTGCAAAATAGTGTTAACATACTTGCTCTGACTTAACCAAAGCTTTCTGTGAATCCGATCCCTAATGATTTCCATCCCAAGAATATATTTAGCAGCCCCTAAATCTTTCATATCAAATGTGCCAGAAAGCTGAGTTTTAAGTTCCCTAATCATTTCCTTATTGTTACCAATGAACAACATATCATCCACATATAAGACAATAATTAGTATCTAATCATCAATAACTTTAAAATAAACACAGTGATCCTCATTACTTCTAACAAAACCCATATTTAATGCAAATGCATCAAACTTTTGGTACCACATCCTAGGTGACTATTTCAAACCATATAGAGACCTCTTTAACCTGCAAACCAAGTGTTCTTTTCCTTTCACAACAAAACCGTCAGGCTGTTGCATATAAATTTCTTCCTCTAGATCCCCATGCAAGAAAGCAGTTTTAACATCCATTTGTTCTATTTCTAAATCATAAGCAGCAGCAATGGATAAAATGAATCTAATAGAGGTTAACTTAGCAACAGGAGAGAATATTTCACCAAAATCAACTCCCTCTCTCTGGGAGTAGCCCTTGGCCACTAATCTGGCCTTGTACCATTCCAACTTTCCGTCTGCACCAAACTTCTTTTTATATATCCACTTACAACCAATGGCCTTTCTTCCTTTGGGAAACTAACAAGATCCCAGGTGTCACAGTTTTTCAAAGACATCATCTCATCATGCATGGCCTGCATCCAAGACTCACATTCTTCTGAAGAGAGAGCCTCCCTGAAAGATCTAGGTTCATCATCAGTACATAACAAAGCAAATTTACAACGAAAATCAGGTGGGCTATACCTGTCAACTAGATTTCATTGTCTTGTGGATCTTCTCAAAGGTGGAGTAAGAGGTTCCTCCTCATGTTCATCCTCATTGTTTTCAACTTCTTCTGTTACAATGGATTCTCAGAACTCTCTTCTTCTTCTCCATCTTCTTGTCCATCTCTCTGTTCTTCCACATGTGCATCTTCTTGCTTAGTTTCAAAATGCACTATTTTTGACTTTTCCTTTGGTTGCACATCTTCAGAGTTAGCTCTAAATTCCCTAAAATAACATCTCTAGAAAATATCATCTTTCGTGTTAGTGGATTCCAAAGTTTATAACCTTTAACATTTTCACCATAACCTACAAAGATGCATTTTTGAGATTTGGGATCCAATTTAGACCGCTTCTCTTGAGGCACATGAACAAAAGCCTCACAACCAAAGACCCTTAAATGTGAAACTGAAGGCTTTTTACCCAACCACATTTCATAAGGAGTTTTATCAACAAGAGCTTTACAAGGAGATCTATTAATTAAATAACAAGCAGTACCAACAGCCTCTGCCCAAAAGCATTTGTCTAACTTAGCACTACTTAACATGCTCCTAGCTCTTTCCATTAATGTATGGTTCATTCTTTCTGCTACCCCATTTTGTTGGGGTGTGTAAGGTGTAGTCTTTTGCCTAACAATTCCTACATGTTTGCAAAACTCATCAAATTCGTTAGAACAATATTCACCCCCATTGTCAGATCTCAATATTTTTATCTTATAATCTGTTTGCTTTTCAACCAATGCCTTAAATTCCTTAAATTTGGTGAAAACTTCATATTTTGAATGCATAAAATAAATCCAAATATATCTTGAGTAATCATCAATGAAGGAAACATAATAACGAGATCTACCCAAAGAATCTGTATCCACTGGACCACACACATACGAATGAATAAGTTCTAACAATCCATTAGCTTTATTAGTTCCTTTAGGAATGATGACCTATTTTGTTTACCAAACACACAATCCTCACAGAAATCATTTTTACCAATAGAATAATCAGAAATGCTGTCTACTAGTTTCTTATCAAGTATGGTCCTAAGACCTTTTTCACCAATGTGACCCAATCTATGGTGCCACAACATACATGCATTTTCAGCGCTAGTTACAAAAGAGGAGTTACAAAAAGTAGAGGCATGTAGCGTAAATAAATTCCCTATCCGAGATCCTTTAGCAACCACCAAACTTCCCCTTACCATCCTGCAACTAGACTTGTCAAATGTCACATGCATCCCAGAATCATTCAACTTGGAAACTGAAATTAAACTTTTTGTAAGTCCTGGAATATGTAAAACATCATCAAGGGTTTTAACCTTCCCATCATTGAAACATAATTTTACCTTTCCTTTACCACTAACCTTTTGTGAGCTATTATCACCCATGAAGACCTCTCCTCCATCATATTCTTTGTATGTAGAAAACCACTCCTTATGAGGAGTCATATGGAAGGAAGCACCTGAATCAATAAGCCAAGCATCATTACAAACTGTGTTAGCTGAAATAATCAAAGCATCAGAATCACCGTTATCAGAGGACTTTTCCGTGGAGGAATCTGCATTCTTTTTCTTGTTTCTACATTCCTTCTTCACATGTCCCCGTTTACCATAGTTCCAACACTTCACTCTGCTCTTTCCAGGGGTCTTAGATCGTCCTTTAGACTTATCCTTCTTCTTATCCCCTTTAGGCTCTTTCTCCTTGGGCCTACCTCGCACATGCAAGGCATCTTGGGAGCCACTGCGCATGGTCTTTCTCCTCATCTCCTCTGAAAGAAGTATGGGAATAATAGTATCCAACTTAGGTTCTGCACCACCACTTGTTATAGCAATAACTAAATTTTCCCAAGATTCTGGCAAAGAGCAAATCAATAAAATGCATTTATCCTCATCTTCTATTTTAACATCAATAGATGCAAGCTGACTTATAATCAAATTAAAAGCATTCAAATGTTCAACAATAGATTCACCATCCTTCATCTTTAATGAATACAAACATCTTTTGAGATACAACTTGTTAGACAAACTCTTAGTTTGGTAGATTTCACCTATCTTCCTCCAAAGCTTGTATGCTGTGTCTTCTGAAGAGACATTCAGGAGGACAGAATCTGTGAGACACAACCGAATAGTCCCTCGAGCCTTCTTGTCTAACTTATTCCAATCTTCATCTGACAAGGTTGAAGTAGATGGCTTCTTTTCAACTGAAACTGGTAACCACTGATCTCTTTCCTCAAGAAGGTCCTCCACTTTCAACTTCCACATCTCATAACCAGTTCCATTGAACTTCTCAATATCTAGATGAGAGGTGGAGGCCATGGTATGCAATCTTTCACAAATCTACAAAACCCACAACACAAAAGCTCCCATTGCAACAAAAAACCTTCAACACTCTAAAAGGAAAGCTTCCCTTCCTCAAAAAAACCATTAGCTCTGATACCAAATGTTGAAAAACAAGGTGAAGAAAGCTTGCAATATGAACTTAAATGTGTGAATGCAAATCTGAAATATATAGATTAACCTTAGCCTTAGTGTGAAGCAAGAATGAGAGAGAGAGATAGAACAATATAACACATGCAACAACAGATTTACGTGGAGAAACCCTAAAGGGAAAAAACTCCACCACCGAAAGAGAGGCAAGTATATTACTGATAATCTTCAATATT
The DNA here is from genome assembly GCA_007258455.2 of Sequoia sempervirens. Lineage (NCBI taxonomy): Eukaryota > Viridiplantae > Streptophyta > Pinopsida > Cupressales > Cupressaceae > Sequoia > Sequoia sempervirens. Next base: position 18,887 of record VDFB02323353.1, on the reverse strand, counting down.
ACATGCAGCAATAGACTTCTCTTATCACTCCCTGTAAATCCAGCAGCACCCTGTTACCCTGCAAAACTGAATTCTAATAACACTAGCTCAAGGCCCCAATATATAGAGATTTGTGAGAATGAAAACCACCATGGTTTCACCAAATAATAGGCAGCAATACCACCTAGAAAAACCCATGCCTCCCTCCTTGAAATGGTCAAAAAATACCAAAAATAGCCTCTTACAGATGCTCTTACAGCTGTCATAAGGCATCTTTTATGCATGGGCGCCTAGGGTCTAAAAATAGCATATTCTATCATAGGGAATATGTCATACTGTCATAGCATCTTATGACAACTTGCATGCATGTCATAGATGCTCTTACAACACCCTATTTTGGCCCACAACCTTATTTTAGAAGATTCCAAGGTGGGACGCCTAGCTAATTTGTCCTTTTCCATAAGCATAAACAGTAATAGTAACACTGCATTTACATAGTCTCTTTCACCACTGTTGGTTAAACAATTTCACCTCTTATGGGTAAATGTACAAAACACTTTAGGAGAATAATAAAAATAAAGGATTTACAAGGTTGATGATACCTAAATCCTAACATGCATAACAAAGAAGAAAAAAGAACCGATACTATGAATAATTTAAACAAAAACATGCATAGAATATTTTTAAAATTTTCTTGGGATGATTTAAAAGTTGTTTAGATTTCCTTGTTTAAAAATACTACAGAATGGTGTACTTGAACTCTGATCTTCATGGGAAAGCACACAAATGTATCAATTGCATCATTTTTTGACTTAGAGATACTTCACCATTTGCACAATTACCAACATATCCGATATATACATTATTGCTTAAAGATTATTTTACGACGATTCAAATTCATTTCCAAAATGCCTACTAGTCCAAGTTTCAAATCCTAGTAGCTCGATCTATAGATAGCTAGGTTGTTGTTAGTTGACAATGTTGGATACAACATTTTAAAAAGTCTAGTTTATACACAATCGGAAGATTAAATAACATTGAATACAAAATAAGTCAAATTATTGAAACTTCAATACACAAAGCAATGCTAATCTAAAGATCCTTATCAAGGAGGCATAGACACATTATTTGTGTATTTCACAGCAAAAAAGAGAAGAAAAAAGCACAAAACTTAACTAGAATTTTCATGACAGTAACATCTACATAGCAAGGAATTTTGATTCAAAACTAAAGAAATCAAAATGATAGTAATATTGCATTGAATATTTCATGAACAGCCCTCCTTCTAGTGCCATTATGTGGATATCAAAATCTACAAATGGTTAAAACTCTAACACATACATCATTAGCATGATTAGTGTTTAAAAACAAAAAAAACCTTCAATATCCCTATGAACTAATACATCATGCTTTTAAAATGCAATATAATAACAAGATAACTAAAGCATCTATAGAAAAACATGAAGTAAATCCTATCTCATATTGGATTGGTGCTTATGTGGAAAGAGGACCTTTCCCAATCCTTGCTAAGCTTCAATGATGAAAATGATATGAAAATGCTATGAAGATGATCAAGATGAAAGATGATGTGTGTATCACAAAGATATTAAGATTGTGGAGTTTGTGGAGGACTAATTCAATAGAGGATCTCCCTATTTATGGCCACGAAGGATAAAATAATGCAAAACATGGAGGATGTGGGACTAAATATCCAGCAATGAAAAGATGCCACTTGTCATCATGTGATAGGTTGAGGAATGAGCACATTTTGGTCAATGTGCCAAAGAGGAGGAGATTTGAAATTTGAATTTGAGAGTTAAATGTTGAGTTTGACCTTGTGTAAGAGACATGTAAGAGACAAGACCTATTAAATTTTTTGTTGGATGTACATGTCAACTTGGGGGAAGATTCAAATTTGGAAGAATATTCTCTTTTTATGCCAAGTTGAAAGAAACTGATGAATTAATAAATCAATAAATTGATTTATTTGTGCAAGTGGGAAAAGCTAGAGAATGTGATGGGTGGTTAGATTAGATTAATCATAGATTTGATTAATTAAGATGAGGATTAGGGGATTTGACCCATTTGACTTAGATTTAGGGATTTAAATTAAATCAAAGGGAGATGAAAGGTGAATTCAGATTTAATTAAATAAAGGTTTGATTTATTTAATTAAAAGGATGATGATAAGCTTAAATTAAATAAAGTTAATTTATTCAATTTAAATACCTTGGTTTATTTAATTGATGAGTGAATATGATTAGTTAAATATGAATGATGTCAATCTCACATGTCTACACTAGGGTTACCTTTGTCTTACACTAAATGGGGTGAAAGAGGTTGGATAGCCTCTTTTGTCCTTGTATGTCACTTGTCACTGTCTCTTTTGACATAGTCATTAACCTTTCATAAACATAGAAGAGCAAGCTTGGGATGTGGATGACATGTCTTAAGATTGACTCACATGTGACATACTCCCTCTCTTCATGACACATATCTCATGTCCTCTTCTTCTACTTTAAAGAAATTTCTCACAATACGGGTGCTCACAACTACTTTAAAGTGGGGAGCATAAATCACAACTCATATTTCATTGTGTGATTTATTTATTCTTGCAATGTGTCCTCTTCTTGGTGGAGTCATTGGGCTCGACTCCCTCCAAGAGCATGATACTTCTTTTGACTTATCTTATCTTGGAGAAATTAAGCATGATGTTCCCTAAGATGATACCTTCCACGAATTAAGTGAAATCCCTTTGAACAGTCTTTACACTATTCTACATTAACAAGGTCTATGAGTGTTAAGCATATGAAGTTTTGCTTACTTCATAGAGCTCGAACCGACATTTTCCTTTGTGGCACCTTGTTAAAGTTATCAAAAGATATAACTTTGATATGGTTTAGCAGGAAGCCCATTCAACAGCATGAATTTCCCCATAGCCACCTATGTGTTTTGTGAGGACATACCAACTAGCGTATGTTTCTCACCTTTTGGGATTCCTCACCCAGTAGACAACCAGAAGTTATGTGGCCCCAGAGTGAGTATAATTTTGGGATTTCTCACCCAACGGATAGCCAAGAATTACATCACCCTAGATTGAGTATGCATTTTCTTTCTGAAACAAATAGCCTAGATCTAATCCGAAACTACTTGGACAAATCATCGAAGCTTGATCAACCTTTTTATTTTCATCTTCTTGCCATTGCATGATTTTGTATCTTGATGGTTTGACTTAGGATCTTTGATCCTACGGGCTTGTGCAACCTCCTTTGATCTTTTTCATTCTTTTTCATTTGCATCTAAACATTTGGATCTCTCTTGAATGTCTACTTTAGTGTGAATTTGAAGCAAGTTCATCCTCTGACTAAAGTGGAGGTTAAATGCACCGTAGAAAAAAGTACCCTTTGCTTAACATGGGAAGAATTCATGATAATTTGGACTTAATGAGGTCTTGATTTAGTGTTGTGAGGAATTTTATGCATCCACACTAGGTCTTGGACCCTTGCAAATTGAACAACATGATTCTAACGATGTCTTGTAAAGGTGTTGTAAAGTCTTGAAATGGACTTTCACGCTTTTCTAGACTTAATGAACCCATTTCTCCCTAATTTAACATTATAAAATTTGTTTATTTACATTATCACATCAATCTAGAAGGTCTTTGAATTAAACTTAATGTTAATCTAGTGCTGTAATGTGCCTCACACATTCACATTGGGTCTTGTGCCTTTCTAGGCTATGTGGACCTCATTTTAGTGTTGTAAAGTGTATTTAATCACACTTTCACATTGAATTCTATGTACCAAGCCCTAATTTACCTTTACACCATCATTAATAGGCCTTTATTAAGCCATATTGTGTATCTTGGGGCATGAATTGATCAAATAACTGACAAATTTACAATTTAAACCTTATCTCCTGGCATCTTAGCTATCAAAATGGCCCCTATGCGACCCATTTTCCATGCATGGTGAATCAGTCCCATCCAAGTGGGACCCACTCACCATGAATGGAAAATCAGTCCCATTTGGCCTAATTTTGACCTTTGAGTGGGAAAAAAATGAAATTTAAGTTTATTATTTCTTCATGTCGGCCTGTCATGAGGTATTAATGGGTAAAATAGGTGAAAAAAATATAAATAGAAGTATTTTAACCCTAATTCACATCTCTTATCATATATTCATCCACCAATCTATCATCTCAAGTCGAGCAACTTGGGGTTTTAACATTATAGGCCATTCAAGATAAATTTTCAGACATTCAAGGGAAAATTCTAAATATTTTGTTGCAAAAATTCAAGGTTCAAACATCATGGAAAGGGAATCAACTCAATTATTGCATGTTTCATTCCATTCTTTCTTCATTTTATTTAATTACCTAAAAGGGGTTTGACCAAGGCAAACCCTCATGCCATAGCATTGAACATTTCTTCTTCGCTTCTTGTGTATTTGTAGATTTAGACATCTTAGAAGCTTGGAAATAATTAAGAATCAACTTGCAAAGTTGTTTAGGTCTTCTCTTCATTGTCCAAGTCAAAGTATCAACAAAAAACTCACTTTCAGGTTCAGAAATCAAAGTTTCAAAAGCAGACACCTATAGAGAATCAAAGTGCAGATTGATAGCTCCAAATTCCACCTTTGAATAATTAGAAATTCAAAAGTGGACTCAGTCTCCATGGGTGGAAAATCAGTCCCACTCCAAGGTTAGTTTTTTGTTTTCTGCATTTTTAGATACCCTTTTGTCATAAACAAGTTATGGCACAGTTTTGCAAAACTAGACTGATTCGCCTAGAATGGCGAATGAGTCCCACTAGGCCTAAAATTTAGCATCATTAGAATTCTAGAATCCATTTCTAGTCTCCATCCATATTACAGGTGCACACTTTCACTTTGGTTCATTTCTATTTAGTTTTACATTCATTTCTAGGTGATTTTTTGTTACACAATGTGTTTTCAAACATCACTTGTTTCTTACATTTTGCATTCATAATCAATCAAATTCTTAGTTTAGTTGCACTTAAGTCATTCCATTTAGTCTAAATAACATCATACATTACATAATTTGAGTGAACCACCTAGACTTTTGAGTGGGGTTTATCTCTCTCCTTTTAGGTGAAACATTCCTAAGAGTGCAAGAGTAGCCTATAAGCCCTACCCAAAAATATATGGTTTAACCACCAATATAGGATAAAATTTTTGTAGTAAGGTAAAAAATAGAAAACTTTTTTCACGTCTAACAAAGAATAATTACAAGAAAAATGGAAACTCTATGCCCTTCAATGAAAATCAAGCCTCTTCTTTAGAATTTCCCAAGTTGTAGTGGAAATTTGGCCTTTTCGAACATGCATAAACCTTTTCCAATATGCTCAAACACCATCTATCAAAGATAAATACATGATGGCGTTCCCATCCAGAGCTTTGTCTCCTTTTGTTGAATCTACATCAAGTGCTAGTCTTCAATATGCACAATCAATGCACATTCAATAGGAAGAATCAACATGTGAGTTCTTGGATAGATCCTCAATACATCAAGCGCTAGGCATCAGCTATTAAGTGGCCTCAATAATCACCTTTCAACAGGAAATCATTGTTCTAAATAACACATCCCGGCAAGAAATATCATTTTGTAACAAGAGAAAACATGCCTCTTCTAAATGAGAAAAACCATGCCTCAACACACATAATTAATTAGCGTCCAAACAATAGACTCAAATTGGAAGAAATTGTGCCTGTCAAGGCACCATTCGACTGGCAAAAAAGCAGTCCACCAACAAAAATTTGATTCACAAAACAAGAGACCCCCATTCATAAAAAAATTGCAACACAAATTGTGTAGGTCACCGAATAGAGGTATTTGTGCTTCCTCAAATGAACTAGGTCTATGGTAAAGTTTGAAGAAGAAAAATAATATCGACAAAATGGTAACTTTAACATTTAATAAATTTCAAATGCCAAATAATCTCCACTGATTAAATGATCTCATATGAGCTTATGAAAAATCTCAACAAAAAGAGTTGCAGCTAGTCAGCTCTAATACCATATTGGTGTGAATTCATCTCCTAGGAGCACAATTTGCAATATAAACCTTCACACTGCAAGAGAAATAGCAGACTATTGCACCAATGAGTAAATAATAAATTGAAATGATGAATAATGTACATTGGCCTTGCTTATAAAGGCAAGGAGAAATTTAGTAAAAGAAATAACTGACAATAACTAATAAAACTATATGCACCTAATTAATATCTAATAATATTTTCCTAGGTGAAACTTAAGCATGGTAAATGGTAAAAACCATTTACTCCAACATTAAGTGTATTTTTTGCATTAATTATATGAAAAAATATTCAATCTTGGTTATAATATTTCTCTATTCAAATAGTTTAATTCCTTGGTTGATCCTTGACTCTATGGATTTCATTTCTAAATATAACTATTGTTCAATTGGTGATTATTTATCCTTACACTTCTTTGTCACCTTCTCATAATTTTTCATTTTTTTCTTATAGGTTTTTTCTTTTCCTTATTATTATTGTATGTCTTTCATTCCTCTAACATCCACCATAACTCCTCCAGGAAAAACTCTAGTTTTTTCATACCTTGTTTTTCCTCTACATTTATCTTATTCATCAAATCAAGTTAATCCCTTTTATTACATTACTAAAAGCTTCGTCCTTGTATTGACAATCATAACTATAACTACCAATTAACCCACAAAAATTATTCTCACAAATTCTTTATTCATATCATCTGAAAATGTTTGCATCTTACATATTCTTTGTATGCTTTCTCTATTTAAAGAGATTAACCCTATCCCTTTTCTATTTTCAACACAATGCTCTAAATTTAGATACACCTTATATTAAAACACTATGATGATAGCCCTTTTCTATCCAACATAAGCATCAAATTAATCAAAGGTGATATTTTTTTTATCATAATAGCTATTTTGTTATTTTCCCTTTCTTCTCTCTAGCATTAATTTACCAACAACTTCTTACCTTAATGTTCCATGTCATATCTCTATATGTTGGAGTTCATCAAAACTTGCACTCAACCTAACAAAGTAGCATGTACTTTTTCTTTATTAATCCATATGTATTTCCTATAGACTATTTGAAACACTGTCATTCTTATAATTATATGCATGTCACTCCCCAATTCTAATATTTTGCCACTAACAAATCTTCATGCATTTTATTCCTTATATACAACATTCATGTTATTATTTTTTGCCAAAATAATAGACACAAGCACTAGAAATATTTGGTCTAATACCAAATTCATTTAGTGTCAATATCAACTTAGAAGCACTCAATATTATTCATCAAATATAACTTACAAGTAGGAAGGAGAAAACATTCATAGTATAGTAGTAAGTACAAAATTTCTACCAACCTCTTTTTTTTATATCTAAGAAATATTTCACATAAATCTCATCCACCTTACACCTAAATTACCTCCATCCCCTTTCCTATTCAACTTCAGATCCTTCCCTTCCTCACAAGACACACAACTCCCAAATGAATTTGAACTTTCCTTATTTAGCAAGAGCGTAATAAGTGTTAGCCAAAAGGATGATTCATTAAAAATGACTTCTACGCTTAGCAAATAAAATTTGACATGCCTCTTGATTATTAGGAATTGATTTGACTTGCTTCTTGATTCTAAGAAATTAGTTTGCATCAACTTCATGGAGCAATTTTAAGACATATTTGAGGTAGACATCTAACCCACATAAATAGATTCTATTATTTTACATATAGATCAAAGTCATGAATTGTAATCCCAAAACAAAAGCTAATGAAAGAATGTTAGATTTAAGGACTTGATGACTACATTTAAAAAACAGTTCAAAGACATCAATATACTTGTAAAAATTAAAAAAAAAATAAAAAAAATTAAATATTCTAAAATATATTATATAAATAAAAAAGAATCTTGAAAAAATCATTAATCTATCTAAAGCAAAATAATAAGTTGACTTCTCGATTTAAAAATATACACAGTTGAATCAAGAAGCTCACTTATTATTTTTAATTGATGGACTATGAAAAACTAATACCTACTATCCCGAAAACCTACATGAAATTTTCAATTGAAATCCCAATTTCCATTATAAAAATTCATTTTAATCCTATAACTGCATTTAATGTTGGAGTTATGAAAGATGATAATGATCATGAACTTTTTATTGTATACGGCGTACTTTCCATTAAACTAGTTAATCAGCATAGAAGACAGTTTCATCAGACCTTGTGGTTAACAAGATAGGGTACAAATAGAACATCAACATGTCTAAATATTTCAAGGCCGATTATACGGAATGCCAATCAACATGATGCCAAGTGTGGCTTTCTCCCGTTCAGACTTGCTCCGATTTTTCTGTTTGTCTTCTTCGGATGACGATTGCGATGACGAAAGTCTAAGGAATGTTTGATATGCCATTCTATCATTCTCTGGATTATGACTGTCAAGTCACGCGCAATTAGGACTTATAAGGGCGTTCGAAGAAAAAAAATAGTCATTAACGAATGGACTAGCACCTACCATTAACAACATTTTTATGGTTCGTTTTGTTTGTGATAATTCAGATAAGAAGATGAACTTCGAGAAGAGTGAAAATGAGGAAGCTAACCAAAATGCAGAGAAGGCTAGCATAACCGCAGATCATATGAGAGAAGCGGCATCGGCATTGCCAGGGCAAAAATGGTACGAATGCACGTTTTGCAAAGGAGGGTTCATCTGTGCGCAGGCGCTGGGTGGTCATATGAACGCCCACCGCCGGGAACGGGCGCTACGCAACAGATCTTCACCAGCAGCATGTTATCGGATGCCTCGCTCATCGTCGCGGCCATTTACTTTATCGTTACCATCACCATATGAACAGGCTGCTCGGTCTTCATTACTCCCCCAGTTGTGCGCAGGACCCAGGAGAGAAAAAATTATGTGAGAGAAGGCTTGTGATAGAATTCATTTGAAAGCTTACAGTGAATTGTCTCATGAAAAGCCACAAATAAAATTTAACTGCGACGAGATGAGTTCGTCACAGGATGATGAGGAAGTAGACTTGGAACTTCGTCTCGGACAAAAACCCCATAAAAAGTTGAGACTTTAATTTACCATATTTCACTATTCATTGATTTGTTTTCTATAACAAATCGGTTGGAACACTCGAGCAGGCACCACTGTAATCTATTGCCAACTAATCTAACATTCCAATAAAACTCGCATGGCAGCAATAATGCTCGTTGCAGTTATTCGTATTATTAGGTTTTTTCTTCATTTATGTAAGAAATAATGTGAAATACAGATGAATGTACTCATATTCTGCTAACATACCGTATGTAATAGATCTTTTATCTCCTCTTCTATCAAGACAACTGGAACATTTCTATTTTTACTTATTTTGTGCTGAATGGATCACCATCACCAATTTATTTGGTTTGGCTCATTTTCATTCAGCGGAGCCGCCTAGAAAAGACAATTTGAAAGTGATGTTAGAAAGTGTCCGTTGCAGAAATAAACAAAAAGGAGTAGCCGTTGTAAAGAAAATAAAAAACTAGGGAGCCGCCTCATATGGCAAATAAAACAAAAGGAAGGCTGGAGCAGAACAACACAGAAAAGGAGCATGGACTGGGTATTTCTGCTTAGCGATGGGTGATTGCTACTTAAAGATCTAACAGGCGACTGGCGTCAGGTGGTTGAAGTTTGGTGTTGCAGTGACCACAAGAAGAGATTGCCGTTGTTTCCCATTCTAGCTGACAGCATAGAACCGTTGCTTTTGTGTGCATGAACCACTGAATGGTAGTTCTAAACTAGAGGACATAAAAAGGAAGACCACATTCAAAGACTTGGAGGTAGAAATATGATGCAACATCAATATCAATCTTGAATTATTTAATATTTTCAGCAAATACAATTGATATATAGAGAAGAAACAAATATCAATAGTTTAACAATTTTTCGAAAAGTACCATCAATCTATTTTATTTATAAATTAGAAATATTTTATATAATTGTCATCCTTTTTTCTATTCAACTTCAAATTAATTCCCTTCCTTATAAGACACATGAATTCTAATTTAATTCTAACTCTCTATACTTAGCAAGCACATAACAATTGTTTCCTAAAACAATGTCACTAATATCAACTTCTAAGCTTACTAAATATAGTTCAACCTACCTCCTCACTTTTAGGCATCAATTTGAGCTACCTCCTAATTCTCAAGAATCAATTAACGTTATTCTCCTTTTCTCCTTGAAGCTAATTTAGTATGAAAATAAACTTCATGATAGGTAAAACACAAAGAAACTTAAGAACTTGAAGTAGTTACATTTTCTATACATGATTGATTTTATTGTGGGATGCTATTTCATCAAACATCTAGGTTAGAGTTTGTGCTAGATAGTAGAAAATGATTTTCAACCAAAAACTTAAGTGATGGTCCCTCTTTCCATGTGATTAAATATATTTTGATTCATCGCATATTTTTTTTTTTAATTCCATCTCTTTGTTGGACCATAAATCATTCTCAACCAATTTTTCTTCTTCTTATTTTCACTACGTCTTACGAGCTTAGACTCATTTTTGGTGGCCCCTCTCCACCAAAAGAAATCATGGTTTTTCTCATTTGTTGTTCGATCTTCTATTACACCTACACATTAATTATTATAAACTAATATCAAGTTAAGAGAATCAAAATATCTCATGCATGTGATTCCTCCTCTACATTATAAACTACAAGTTAAGAGAATTAACCCACAAAAATTATTCTTACAAAGTCTCTATTCATGGCATTTGTAAATTCTTTGCATCTTACATATTCTTTGTATGCTTTCTCTATTTAAAGAGGGGTAACCCTACCCTTCTATTTTCAACATAACCTTATAGCAAAATAATAAGTGAGCTTCTTGATTTAAAAATATACACAATTGAAACTCACTTATTATTTTTAATTGATGGACTGTGGAAAATTAATACCTACTATGCCAAGCACTTACATAAAACTTATAATTGATGTCATTTTAATCTTATAATTGCATTTGATGTTAGTTATGAAAGATATAATCATCATGAACATTTTATTGTATACGGCGTGCTTTCCATTAAGCTAGTTAATCAGCATAGAAGAGCGTTTCATTAGACCTCATGGTTAACTAGATAGGGTACAAGTAGAACATTAACTTGTCCAAATATTTCAAGGCCGGTTATAGGGAATGCCAATCAACATGATGCCAAGTGTGGCTTTCTCCCGTGCAGACTTGCAGAGTTTTTTCTGTTTGTCTTCTTCGGATGACGATTGCGACGACGAAAGTCTAAGGAATGTTGCTATGCCATTCTATCATTCTCTGGATTATGACTGTCAAGTCACGCGCAATTAGCACTTATAAGGGCGTTCCAAGAAAAAGCATAGTCATTAACGAATGGACTAACACCTACCATTAACAACATTTTTATGCATCGTTTTGTCTGTTATAATTCAGATAAGAAGATGAACTTCGATCAGAATGAAAATGAAGAAGCTAACAAAAATGGAGAGCAGGCTAGCGTAACTGCAGGCCATATGGGAGAAGCATCCTCGGCATTGTCAGGTAAAAATTGGTACGAATGCCCGTATTGCAAAGGAGGGTTCAGCCGTGCGCAGGCGTTGGGTGGTCATATGAACGCCCATCGCCGGGAACGGGCGCTACGCAAGCGATCTTCACCAGCAGCATGTGACCGGAGGCCTCGCTCGTCCTCGCGGCCATTTTCTTTACCGTTGCCATCTCCATATGATCAGGTCGCTTGGTCTTCATTACTCCCCCAGTTCTGCGCAGGACCCAGGAGAGAAAAAATTATCTGGGAGAAGGCTTGTGATAGAATTCATTTGAAAGCTTACAGTGAATTGTGTCATGAAAAGCCACAAATAAAATTTAACTGCGAGGAGATGAGTTCGTCACAGGATGATGAGGAAGTGGACTTAGAACTTCGTCTCGGACAAAAACCCCATAAAAAGTTGAGACTTAATTTACCATATTTCACTATTCTTTGATTTGTTTTCTGTAACAAATCAGATGGAACAGTCGAGCAGGCACAGCTGTAAGCTATTGCCAACTGTTCTAACATTCCAATAAAACTCGCATGGCAGGAATAATGTCCGTTGCACTTAATTCGTAATATTAGGTTTTTTCTTCATTTATGTAAGAAATGATGTGAAATACAGATGAATGTACTCGTATTTTGCTAGCATACTGTATGTAATAGATCTCTTATCTCCTCTTCTATCAAGACATCTGGAACATTTCGATTTTTACTTATTTTTTGCTGAATGAATCACCATCACCAATTTATTTGGTTTGGCTCATTTTCATTCAGCGGAGCCGCCTAGAAAAGACAATTTGAAAGTGACGTTAGAAATGTGTCCGTTGAAGAAATAAACAAAAGGAGTAGCCGTTGCAAAGAAAATTAAAAAACGGGGGAACCGCCTCAAATGACAAATAAAACAAAAGGAAGGCTGAACCAGAACAACACAAAAAAAGGAGCCTGGACCGGGGATTTTTGCTTAGTGATGGGTTACTGCTACTTAAGGATCTAAGAGGCGACTGGCGTAAGGTTGTTGATGTTTGCTGTTGCACTGATTACTAGAAGAGATTGCCGTTGTTTCCCATTATCGCTGACAGCATAGAACCGTTGCTTTTGTGCGCATGAACCACCGAATGATAGTTCTACATTTTTCTGTGTTTCTGTTCCATTTTATGTAACCGGAAGATCCAAAGATTTTCAGCCATTTTAGACAACTGGTATCATTTTCTTTTGGGAATTTACGTTTACTCCAATATGCTTAGAACACCAATTTTCCTTATTGTAATTATGGAGTAAATAAACAAATAGAGTATTTATTTTTGTGTGGATCCCATTCTAAGGGATTGGAAGAGTATTTATTTGTAGGACTTCTACAAGATTTTGTGTTGAATTTTTTTTGGTTCTTGTATACACTTTTCTGATGAAAAATATCGAAGCAATTATGATGTTTGGCATTCTAAACCTGATCTTTAAAAGGAAAAACTTCAACTTTTGGAGCACTAATAAGCAAATGTTGTTAAATTGTGAATATTTGAAAAAAAAAAAAACATTAAATCTTAAAAAACAATAGATTATAAATAAAATGTTATGGAGAAGAATCAAAATTAAATAGTTGGGTTTTTAAATATTTGTGGCACCAACATTTCATCTTAGGATATGGAGAACTCAATTATATATGTAATATACAAATATGTAAGTTGTATGGGTTTTTAAAAAGGGCATGGAAGAACAATTGTGTTGTGTCTTCCTAAATTGATCGAGTAAGTTCAATTATATATTGTATCTTCTTATTCCTCTCTAATTATGGAGAACAATCATATTCTTTTTTAAAATATGAGAGATATAATGAATGGACAATAAAAGCATAGACAAATGAGGGAGACACAACTAATAAAGAAAATAGTATATTAATGTTAATTGGGAAAGAGATCTAAGATCCAACATGCGAATTAACCTAGATCTAGCTTTACTCTTTGGCTTAACAGTAGAATGCAAACCAAGTAGGGTTTGATGCTTGACTAGCTCCCTTAATGAAGAGCCAATTTACTAGGGCTTGGTTCCTAATGCAATGCAAGAGAACAATCAACTCTATTCCCTTTATTCTTGAAAACAAATCAATTCATTAAACTGAAAACTTCCTTAGAGGCAAACAAATTTCAATGAATTCTTCTTTACAAGGCAATTTCCTTAATAAAACTCCTTGCTCTAAGCAACCAAATTGAGAATAAGACTCAAAACCACTTATTCATTCTACAAAACACCTTTAGACAACATCAAATGATTGTCTCAAAACCAAACCCAAATTGAGACATTTCAAACATAAAACCCCTCAATGTAGACTGTTCAAAATTAACAATTAGGCTTGCAATAAACATTCATCCTTACTTATTTGATATACAACCATAAAGGCTCTATTGAACTCACAACTTGGTCTTAAGGTATACAAAACTTCTTAAATAAACATTCTTCAAGTGAACTCATAACCTTTCTAGACAAAAGACAACAAACTTTGTAGATACTGTCCAATTTAGCCATTATGCCCATTTAAGCCCCATCAATAAGCAACTTCAAAGCACCCAAGCCCTTTTCACTTCAAAAATACCACAAACAGGTGAATTTATGTATGTACAAACATATTATATCATCCCCTATCCTTTTATTCATAACATTTCAACAAACACTTACTTAGAACCTTCAAGTTTGATTCCAAATCATGACTGTTGTAATAGGGAAATTGTTAACAAAAGACTCTAAACTTTAATTTTCACCAAATCCTACCACAAGAAAGTATAAAAATTTCCACCCAACCATAAGAAATGTTTTCCCACACCTTATTCAATAAATTTTCAACAAACACTCATACTAAACCCTTTTTACAGACTCAAAACATGACTGTTATCATTTTGCCATCAATGGACAGTCAATGAAAAAAGGCCTCAAACAAATAAAGTCACTAAAACCTATCAAGAGATGACTCACAATACATCATAACACCTTTTTAAAATACTATCTTCCAAAATGAGTATCTTTATCTCCATTAATATACAAAAACCTTCATAGAACACTATTCTTTCTAGATTTTTAAGCATATTACAGGCCTAGGGCATCAGTATTTCATTTGTTATCCTTAGTATCTTGGTGTAAGACTTTATAATATGAAATAATACACAAAAACACACCTTCTCACCAAAAATCAGGATTTTCCACCAATTAGAATTGAAGATACACAATTTAGAATGCCCTTTGTTTACCCTAAAATAAGGTTTTATCCGCCTCAAGGAAATTGCACATAACTTCTTCAAAATCGAATGGAGTTTAATGAAGTAAAAATAAAAATGGAATATATCCACAGGTCTATCAATACCAATGGAGGAGAAGAGGCTTCAAACACTTTTCATGGCCATACAAAGGCCTAAAACAAAGGAAAATACTAGAAAACTATCAAAAAATAGAGTTTCTCATTAAATCTTTCATTCCTACATCATCTCTTTGCCTAACTCAAAATTTGTGAGGCTTCAAAATGTATTAAATAACCAAACCAACACCTAAAACTACCAATTAAACTACCTTGTCCCTTCATATCCCTCTATTTGTCACTTTTATTGCAATTTTGCAATATTGCTATGACAACAACTAGACAATTTTTGCAATTTTTACATTTATGCCCAAAATGACCCAAATTAACTAACTAAGACCTATTGTATGATTATTGTGGCCATCCAAGCCTTATTACATCATGAGATTAACACTTCTAAATCAAAAACATAAAATTTCCTCATGGAGGCTTGTTCTTCCAAGGGTGCTCCTCCACCATTCTCTCTGACCAAAAAGAATTCCAAGTCCTCTTGGATTGAACATAACAAGCCTTCATCATTAATGCTCCTAATTATGGTCTTCTTTTCCCTGCAACCTTCATCTTTACCTTAGGTTTGAGTTGATCTATGCCAACTTGCTTCCATTTGATCGTGTCTTTGTGAATTTGCTCCCTCATGCCCTAAAGTGTTCCAATCTCCTTTTTTCCTTCTTCAATTTGTTGTACCTTGATCTGCAAATTATTATTTATCCAAAACATTATCATAACAAAGAAATGATATGTTAATTCTATCGCAATACCTCCATCTTTCCTCAGCTCTTTGCAAATCTCCAAAATCAATTAATCTTTGATCATTTCTTCATCCAATATTGACATCAACTCAATATCTTCTCCCTCTAGAATCAGGTTCTTTGTCTCTATTTCTCCTTCATCTTCATGCTTGGAAATGGCTAGACTACATTTTCCTTCATCCTTAAATTCTTCTTCAGCATCCTCAAATTCTTTATCTTCTTTCTCTTTCTCATCATTTCCCTCCAAAATCAATCCTCTCTTTATGTCTTCAGACTCTGATATGGCTACAACTTCTTGCTTGTCCTCCTTTATCATCAACTCCACTTGTTTGACTTGTTCTTGATCTTCTTCCATCAAAGATGCTACCATCCTCTCTTGTCTTCTCTTATTTACTGTCTTCTTTATGGGCCATGATGCTCTCTGCTTCACTTTCAAATCCCAACTTGTGACTTGCCTATACAACTGCTTCATCTCAGCCTCTTATATTTCTATCCTTGCACTGAATTCCTCTAATGCTTGCCTCAATTCTCTCTTTGCTTGATCCTTCATCATTTTATTTGTCTTTTCCTCTTTTCTTTTCCTCTCTTTTGCTTCTTTCTTCTACAACTCTGTTGCCTACAAATACCTTCTCAAAATATCCATCTTCACAAGCAAGTATCTCCTTGCTTCCACTTCACTTTGCCTCACCTAGGCAATCAAGTTCTTTCCTCAACCTGCACAACACAACAAGCAACCACAAAAATCTCTTTTCCTAGAGCCTTATAGCTCTGATACCACTTTGATGCAATTACAGGAGCACAACCAACTCCATTCCCTTTTTTCTTGAAAACAAATCAAATCATTAAACTAAAAACTTCCTTAGAGGCAAACAACTTTCAATGAATTCTTCTGTACAAGGAAATTTCCTTAATAAAACTCGTTGCTCTAAGAAAAAAAATTGAGAATAAGACTCAAAACCACTTATTCATTCTACAAAACACCTTTATACAACATCAAATGACTGTCTCAAAAGCAAACCCCAACTGAGGCATTTCAAACATAAAACCCCTCAATGTAGACTGTTGAAAATCAGTAATTAGGCTTCCAATAAACATTCATCCTTAATTATTTGATATACAACCATAAAGGCTCTATTGAACTCACAACATGGTCTTAATGCATACAAAACTTTTTAAATAAAAATTATTCAATTGAACTCATAACCTTTCTAGACAAAAGACAACAAACTTTGTAGATATTGTCCAATTTAGCCATTATACCCATTTAAGCCCCATCAATAAGCAACTTCAAAGCCCCCAAGCCCTTTTCACTTCACAAATACCACAATCAGATGTAGTTATGTCTTTACAAACATATTAGATCATACCCTATCCTTTTATTCATAACATTTCAACAAACACTTACTTAGAATCTGCAAGTTTGATTCCAAATCATGACTGTTGTAACAAGGTAGTTGTTAACAAAATGCACTAAACTTTAATTTTCACCAGATACTAGCACAAGCAAGTATAAAAAAAAATTCACAACCATAAGAAACCTTTTCCCACACCTTATTCAATACATTTTCAACAAACACTCATATTGAACCCTTTTTCCAGACTCCAAACATGACTGTTATCATTTTGCCATCATTGGATAGTCAATGAACAAAGACCTAAAACAAATAAAGTCACTAAACCTTGTCAAGGGATGACTCACAATAAAAAATAACACCTTTTTAAAACACTATCTTCAATAAAGAGTGTCTTTTATCTCCATTAATACACAAAACCTTCACATAACACTGTTCTTTCTAGATTTTTAAGCATATTACAGGCCTAGGGAATCATTATTTTGTTTTCTATCCTTAGTCTCTTGGTTTAAGACTTTAGAATATGAAATAATACACAAAACCACACCTTCTCACCAAAAATCAGAATTTTCCACCAATTAGAATTGAAGATACACAATTTACAATGCCCTTTGTTTACCCTAAAACAAGGTTTTACCCGCTTGAAGGAAATTCCACATAACTTCTACAAAATAGAATGGATTTTAATGAAGTAAAAATAAAAATGGAATAAATCCATAGGGCTATCAATACTAATGGAGGAGGAGAGGTTTAAAACAATTTTCATGGTCGTACAATGGCCTGAAACAAAGGGAAATACTGGAAAATTATAAAAAAAAGAGTTTATCATTAAATCTTCCAATCCTACATGATCTCTATGCCTGCCTCGAAATGTGTGAGGATTCAAAATTTATTAAACATCCAAAAAAATTCCTAAAACTACCCATTCAACTACCTTGTCCATTCGTATCCCTCTATTTGTTACTTTTTTTGCAATTTTGCAATATTGCTTTAACAACTAGATAATTTTTGCAGTTTTTACATTTATGCCCAAAATGACCCAAATTAACTAGCTAAGACCTGTTTTTTTCTTATTTTGGCCATTCAAGCCTTATTAAATCATGATATTACCACTTCTAAATCAAAAACTTAAAGTTTCCTCATGGAGACATGTTCTTCCAAGGGTGTTCCTGCACTAGTTCCTTTATTGTAAAGAGGGAGGATTTGATGTGTGATTTAATTAGGATAATTGATGTAAACCCTAGATATAAAAATATAATTCATCAGATAGATAAAGATAAAAAAAATACAAAAATAAACACAAATTTGAAAGAGGCAGACAAAGTGGCATCTGCTCATGACATTTGAACCTGAATTGCATGGATAGAGGAATTGCGATGCCCTAGTCCAAGGGTGTTTTGATTTATTTAGAGGTCACATCATGCTCCTACAATTTTCTCCCTACACTTCTGCAACCTATTCTTGATGAAAGTTTCAACTTTGACTTGCAAAAATGAAAAATAGCATAAATGTTGTGTTGTATTGGGGCTTTCCTAAGTCAAATCCCAATGTTGGTGTTCTCACCCCCACACAAATAATTGATGATATATAAATCACATGCCCTAGGTCAGGCAAAGGGAAAGTAAACAACAAATGATTATAATAGATAAATAATAACCGATAATGTTATTGTAGACATGCAAAACTGACATCATACATTTAATTAAGTCATATTCATCCATTCATTAAATAAATCAAGTTTATTTGATTAATCTCTAAAGTCCTCCATTTAAATTAAATAAATTCATCTTTAACACTAACATCATCCCCTTTAGCTAAATAAATCAAAATATTTATTTAACTAAGTTTAAATCATTTTCCATCTCCTTTTGATTTATTTTAATCCAT